>JBBMOC010000038.1:3188039-3221390 GCA_037975185.1 Centropyge bicolor | reverse complement strand
GGGGGGGGGGGGGGGGGGGGGGGGCCTTGCGAGAGAGACAGGGAGAGAGAGGAAGATGAAAAGAGAGAGAGAGAGGCAAAGAGAGTGAGACAGACACAGAGATAGAGAAAGAGGCAGAGAGAGAGAGAGACAGACATATGGAGGAAGAGAGAAAAAGAAGGAGAGAGATACAGAGAGACTAGGAGATGGAAAGAGAGAGACAGAAAGAGAGAGAGAGGCAGGGACAGAGAGACATAGAAGAGACAGAGAGACATACAGAGAGAGAGAGAGAGACAGACGCAGAGAGAAAGACAGACACGGACAGAAAGAGAGAGAGAGAAAGACACGGAGAGAAAGACACACAGAGAGGGAGAGGGGGAGAGAGAGAGAGAGACTCACGTCGTCTAAAAGTGAAAAGGGCAAAGGAACTCGAATTAGTTGTTGTAGATAAAAGGGCAAAAAGAAAAGGAGTCAAGGGTACTTGACAGTAATGGCGAAAGTGGAGCTCTCGGGGGACTCTGTCTGTCCTGTGAGAGGAGGGGGGGAGAGGAGGGGAGGGGGCTCAGTGATGAATTTTAATGGGGAAAAGCACATCTCTCCCCCCCATCTTGGAAGAAAGTGCTATGGTGGACAAAAGGGATTTTCTATAAATCGGAGTCAGGATGTATGTTTTTATTTGCTTTCTTAGCTCAAGAAAAAAAAACTCGCCTGCAGCATTTTCTAAAGCAAAGTTGACACGAGCGCAAAATAAATTGGAGGAGAGACATAAATGTTGTCAGAGAGCAGATATCTGACAGGTGCATGAAGGGTTAATAGGCACTTATTTTTATAGGGGTATTCTTTTTTTCTTTTTTTTTAAATTCACATTCCCCTTAATGTGGGCATGTTTATTAGCCTACATGCAAAATTATGTGTTTAATTTTTCATAGCTACTGATAGAAAAATTAGGCCAGAGTTAAAGTCCCCACAGATAAGACAATATAGAGTCGACGTTTAATTAATTTAGCATGAAGACAGATTTTTTTTTATTAGACCTCCGAACCAAGTGGCTTTTTTTTTAGAGAGAGAGACAGAGAGAGAGAGAGAGTGAGAGAGAGAGAGAGAGAGAGAGAGAGAGAGAGAGAGAGAGCGCAGCTATAACTAAATCATTCAGCCGTGGTAAATAGGAACACACAGAGGGAGCGAGATGGTAAATTAACAGGAGCTTTTTACATAGAGACCAAATAAAACTGTAATCAGCGACGCGTTACTTTTCATTAAGCGGCCTTGACAGCAGCATATTCAGCCACTCCCGACACATGCAGCAGGGTCCGGGCTGAAATAAACTGCTCTCAAAGCCAGAGTCATAAGATAATTCCTTAAGCTCCATTAACAACTCTTAGCCGCAGGAAATGGGCTCCCCCTGAAAACATCTCCAAATCTAAAAGCTTTATCGACCTGGCAAACCTCAGCTGATGGCTTCTTTTTTTTTCTCCTTTTTTTTTCACCCCCACACACTACCTCTCTCTCTCTCTCTCTCTCTCTGTCACCCCCTCCCTCCCCCCTTTTCCTTTTTTTCAACTTAAGGGACAGAAACGTCCAACTGAGGTAATAGACTTTGACACAACACATTAAATGGGAAATGAGAAAAGGGAGAAGAAAGGGCACTCTTAAATGCCTTTTAAACGTTACCAATTAGAGGTTTAAAACTTGAATAAGATGTAGGCCTTTGGCATATGCCTGACTGATGGGACCCTCCCCGCTTGGTAAAAGCCAGGGAGCTCAGTATGTCCTTCTCCTGTGAGATCCATGCCAAGGTTTAAGCCACCAGTCCTCAGCGACATCATGATTGTCTCAAGATATTTTTTCTTTAACCACAGTGGTTCCAGTGATATCGTAAAAGTTATGGAGCTTCCTTGTTTTCCTTTTTGAAACAAGCATCCTGTTAAACACACATGTTCTGTTTCTGGTGGTCGAAGGCCCACAAAAGCTGACACACACACAACAATCAGCAGCTTCCCCAGAGAGAAAGAGAGAGAGAGAGAGAGAGAGAGAGAGAGAGAGAGAGAGTCTGGGTCAGGTTAATACCACTGTGACCCTGAGCCATAAATATATTTACACATCATTACACATCAACATACACACACTCAAACTCGCACACACCCGAGCGCAGAATCCCATTCAAATGCTAGCCACACACACACACACACGCACACACACACACACACATCAGGCTTAATTGAACATTTAATCTATTCATTGACTAACATTAATATGGTGAGAATAGCAGTAATGTGATCAAAGCTTAAATGAAAATATGAAGCATGACCCCACACACAAAGAGCAGCACAGAGGGACCACACACACAGACAGTCAGAGAAGCAGAAGGCAAAAGGCCTGAACGTCCCCCCCCTCCCCTTCAAGAATCGATGGGATGGCCTTTTATTCCAATTAAAATGAAATGCATTATTATTAGAAAATATAAATGCACGGCCGCGATAAACAAAACAGCCCGTAGGTGTGTAATCATATCATTTCAAAAACATATTTATTTTCAGAGGATTAAATTACATCTAAATGTCAGTTGATGTGAATGCTTGGCATGGCTGATCTTAACAAATGAATATATTGATATAATACAGAGTCATACACCAAGTAGATCAGCGGAGGTGTTTATAGAAGAGAAGAGAACAGAGGACCAACATAGAGCAGGTTACACACATTTTAGTTAAAAAGTGGATTTTGTGGCTCCAGTAAGTTTGTGATGAGTGAGAGTTGCATCCAGCCACCAGGACGAGATGTAGAATATTTACCCCTCTACTTTCAAATCTGAAGTGCCTCCTCTTATTCTTCCACCACTGCTCGGAGATATGGCCTGTGTGTGTATGTGTGTGGGTGATCATGTGTGTGTATTTGTAGCTGTCTTCAGAGCCCAGCTGCCAAAAGGACATGTCTGAGATGTGCCTTCAGGCCCTGGTGGCTGGCCTCTATCAGGCCCCTATCATCGCCTCCCTGCAGCGGTTCCACAGGTCAAGAGGTTTCAGCCTAAGGGGCGTCGCTTTTCACCGTCTTAGCCGTCTCATTCTGACGGACTGAACTTTGAGTGTGTATGTTATAGATAGAAAAATGCTGCCCATATCAAGTACTGTTTTCATATGATATACTTCTACAGTTATGGATAAAAACACACAAAAATGCCACTTTTTGTTTCAATACTTCTGTGATCTTGTTTTGAATTTGAATATAAGGCATAGAGAGATATCCAAAATTAGAGTTTGGCTTACTCTTCACCTTACTGTTGCTTGTCCCACCCCCAGAAAGTCTGGGATTGTAGTATCACACCCTCTTAAGGTCAAAGGAAAGGTCAAGAGGGTCTAATTGTGGGTCATCACAACACACTTCAACTCTGTCAGACAACTTCGACCCAGTTAAACTCACCAGCAGATAACTGAGATTCTGTAAGCAGGCATCAGAGCTGTTGGCTGTTTGCTCATTATGAGGCTGAATTGTAATGTTTTTTTTTCAGTACAGACTAATATAATCCCAGTATGTTCCAAATTCATGAGCTATCTAACATTATAGTATAAAAACTTTTATTATTTTACTTTACTATTTGGACAGCTTGATGCAAATTAACAGAGGAAACAAACATCTGATATGGAATTGTAAGATTAGTTTTCTGTACTGTCTCATTAGAAGCTTTGATAAACATGCACGCCTAACATTTCTAACAGGCATGTGGGTGGTGAAACGCCTACCAAAAGGTCGCCAAAGGTCAAAAACAAATTTCTCTGGCGCTGCTGTTCCCATGTTGCAGCAGTAATCTTGCTGCCCTGAGACTTACTTGTGGATCAGATGTAAATCGACTACAGCAATGGCACAGCATCTTGTAGTCATAATGTGTTTACTGTGATTACATTGTAAAGTGCAGCATCTGTGAAATTTAACAAGAACTTATGGTTATGTATGCCGGCCTGTACTTGAGTGAGGTGTAGATATAGTTACACACCAAAAGAAGAATCTGGAGTACTGGCTAAAGCCATGTAGAAGTAATTGCTAAAGGTCAAAAGAGTCTGTGTTTTACCAACACATTTGTGTTTATCATTCAGGACAGATCAATACAATATGGTTGTTTTAAAGAACAAAAGCCAGGGGAGACTTAACACTGACCTTTGCTTCCATTTTCCATTGTGTTCAGGAGTCCAACAAAACATACAAATGAGGCCCTCAGGTTTCTCCAGATGAAAAAAAAAAGGTTTCTTAAAGTGCTGTGTGGGTGTTTAACTGTGGAAAGCATTGTGCAGTTTTCTTGTACAATAAATCACCTTTAAAAAATCACTTAGGAGAAATCTCGCAGAGACTTTTCTCCATTGTGCCGGGCTGTTGTTGTTGCAGACTCTTCTAAAAAGTAAAGACATTCAAACTTGAACCCAAACTTTTAAAAACATTTTCTATAACATTTAACCAGAACCACCACAGTCTTTCCCTAAACTTAACCAGACTGTATCTGTTACCTGAC
The DNA here is from genome assembly GCA_037975185.1 of Centropyge bicolor. Classification (NCBI taxonomy): domain Eukaryota; kingdom Metazoa; phylum Chordata; class Actinopteri; family Pomacanthidae; genus Centropyge; species Centropyge bicolor. The sequence goes on along the minus strand of JBBMOC010000038.1, from coordinate 3,216,913 downwards.
TTCTTCCCTCCAAGTTGCATCAGGTGTATAAGGTTAGCACTTCCTATAGTACAGACAAACATTTACATAGAAGATAATCCGGGCAGCAATTATGCTTTCTCATAAAATGTATTTAGGAAAACAAATGTGTGTGGGCATCTGTGAAAATGGTCATAATACAATATAAGGCCTGTTTAATGCTATAACATGGCCTGAAAGGTAGTGGCTACATGCTACCTCAGTCAGCATGAGTCCCCTTACATATCCTGCCGAGATCTTTCCATCCTGGTGTGATCAACCCTGCCAGGCTCTGTTTGGTCCTCTCTGATTATAATATCCACATTGATGACACCGACTGTAAAATTTGCCATAGAGATCCTGGAACTGCTCACAAAGATTCAACTTCACACAATATATCATAGCTGTGGTCACCTCCTGGATTTAATCTGCTCCACTGGTTTTACAATAGATCCAGTCTCAACCTCAGTATCGCTGACCTGGTAATCACTATGTATAATAAGATTTCTATGATCATTTTAACTTATGTTAAGTGTCTTCGAGTACCCTGAAAAGCACTCAATAAATAAAATATATTGTTATTATGATGATGGCTTTGCAGACTGTTGCTATTTCCCCTAACGCCCTCGTCCAGCTGCATCGTTGCTGATAATTATTGTTGGTGCTTGTCTGATCATGTGCTTTGATGCAAATTAGTTTACTCAGTGGTGGCAGTGGTTTAACAGTTTGCTCTTATGCAAATTGAAATTACATTCAGCCAATTTTTATGTTTCAGCACGACTGTTCCCGTAAAACACACAACTGGAGCCGAAACACTTCTTCATCATTGGGTACAGTATGGGCAGGCGAACCAAGGCAGTGCAGTGTAATTGCTGGCTCAAGCATGAGTATTTGTCAATAGTCAAGCCCAATATCCTTGGAATTATATTCATATTGGATGATTCTGCACCTTGTGATTTACATCCACTGCCATCATGTGATGGTGTGGAGGTTGTGGAGGTGGTTGTCCCTGTGGTAATTCTGACTTTCATGTGGGAAACCAGAGTCCATGCTCTGTTACAGATGTTCACTGATGTTCCATGAGCCTTCACTAACCTTAACCTGAAGTTGACAACTGACAAAAAAAAAACAAAAAAAACCCCTTGAGCCCTAAGCTATTTTTCAGGCCTCTGCTCAAAAATTACATACCCATAATAAAATTAGTGTGTCTCTGCAACCACAAGGTCTGTTTGAATAATTCTTGTGTCATAATAAAGGGAACACTTGTAAGTTTTGTTCAGATGTGTAAATATCAGTATATATGTTACTGGGTAAGAGTAAATGAAGATGGCACACAGCACAAATGAAAAATTTCAGGAAAGAAGCAATTTTAGGATAAAAATGCCTTTAAAATGATCCAGCTGCTGAACATTCACTCTGCAAAGTTTGACTCTGATAAAGTGAAGCAGAACAAAACTAGAGAAGTTTTACTACAGACAGTGCAGGAGAAGTCAGATCTTGGCACAGTTTGTGACATTATGGTTCACCTAGTGCCATGTGTCAAATTCACTGTGCTACATGAATTTACTTATTTCCCGTTATTCTAGTAATAAAGTGGCTCACAATAAAGCTTTGCATCATTCAAAATGATGCGCGTACTCTGCGCATGCGCACTGTGCATATAGCCGATAAATTTAGTATGGAGCTGTATGTGGATACAGTCTATGGTGGATACACGAGGCTGTATCTCCGTAATGAATTGGTCGATGATTGACACCTCCTTTGAGCGTGAGAGTCAATAGAATACAGGAACAGTCGTCAGAGTGAGATTGACAGCACTGTTAGCCAATTAGAAGCCCCAGAACGCAACTAGTGCGCCAATTTGCCGTGCGCCCCGGCCAATCCCCCCCCCCCCCCCCCACTGTAGGTAAACAAAGCCTCCCAGAGACATCAGGGTTGTTTGCATTGTGGCCCAGGAAGTAGTGTTAACTGTTTCTGGTGTGGATTTACCGATAAACAAACTTTTCATGCCGAGGCAGCTAAGGTAAGAGAAATTTTACGACTATAGTTTGACGAAGCGATTTCGGTTTTTGCTGTTGTTTGTGTTGTTTTTGGCTGTTGCTTTGGTTTTAGAGAGCTTTGATGGATATGGTTTGAATCAGTGGACTGTCTGCTTTTGTTTGAGGGGTTGTTTGTCCGTTTTGCATAAAGTACCACAGCGCTATAGCCAGAAATATGGCGAGTGGGTTGACTTGGTGGCGCTATATTAATTTCTATGTTTGATAATTCATTTAGCTGGCGTTTGAGCTGTGTTTGGTGCATGTAAAATGGCTTATATATTCTTGTAGCCAGGTTCTGCTGTTTAATTTGATGTGCAGCATTACTATGTTCTCTCATAATTAGTGCATTGTTTCACACTATTTCTTTGTCTTACGCTCCCAATTGGGGGACCCTCGAGCTTAAGGGGTTAAACTTTATTGTTTTTTGTTTTCTTTTTTTTCAATCTCATCTGGTGATTGAGTTGCAGCCCAATAATATTCACATCATCACTTATTTAATTATGTGTTTTTTCATTCTTTAATGTCTCACATTGAACTGCCTTGTCAGACTGTTTGCCAATTAGTTTTTCAGTAAATTATCTGTGGTCCTTTATCGGTCTTGTTTGCATATGAAGGGTTTTTCCCCTTAAGTGCTGCTGTGACCTTTTGAGTCTCATTATATGGCAAAGTTTCTGCATTGGCACTCCCATTATCTGAAAATGCTGTATTGGTGTTGTGTGGTTCAGTGTAATGCAGAAATCATTGTTTTCAATGGAGAATGTTAACAGTCCTTTGGAAGCTATTTTTCAGAGTATCTCTTTCTAAATCTTGTTGTGTCATGTCACTGTTGCAAAGCCAAGTCAGTATACACTATATTTCATTCTTCAATTACAAGATGAGTGTGCTGTAAAATATTCTTTCTTTTACAAGGAAAGCATCTCCCACCATTCTTTAGTGGCTCTGTCCTTTGCTGTGCGTCTTTATGTACATAGTAAATCCACATTACCAACAGATGTATAAACTGTTTTTTCTGTAGTCTTGCATATACAAAGCACACGCAGAACATAATTGTACAGAAATGAGGCATTTCATTCAGATTTGAATCTGATCTACAAGTCAAAGATGACAAAGACTGTCTTTGTGGTCATGCATGAAAACTTGTTGTTGCTCTTTCACTAGCTGCTATGAAAACATTCACAATTTTTTAGTTTAAATCCAACAGTTTTTGTTGGATTGGCTCTCAACAGGAGCCAGAATTTCATGAAGTCTGTGGTACACCTTCAGGTATTTTGCAGCAGCCAGAATGAAGGCAGAGAGCTTCCAAAATAGCACCTCTAACAAGTCCCGCAGAGAGAGGAAAAGAGACACCTTTGTGGGCCCATTGCTCCTGGGCTACAACATGTAGTGTGACGACTCAGTAACTCCAACAGGTCGACTTTAGACTATTTGGAGAGTTTTGAGAGACAGCCTGGCCAACTGTGAGGATGTGCTCTGACGCGCTAGGTGATTCTCCGTCTGCCATGCGTCTCAATCAAGCCTAATGTCTGCTTCTCGGCTTCTCTATCTTCCCCCTTCTCTCTCCTTCCTCTCAGCTTTTTATTCGAACTCTCCTCTCCTCAGGTGGAAGACGGGGGATTCATTTTCCCCCTAAATTATGATGAGTCAGCCAAGCGATGTGCTTCCCACTATTTTTTTTTCAGAAATAACTGTTTGACTCAACCTACAAGCTGTACTTTCTCTTGACAATCCAGAGGGAGAAGAGGGAGACAGCTTCTTTGTTCAGATGCTTGTAGCTGCACTGGACTGGTTGTGACTGAGTTTACAGTGTCCACAAGCTGTCAGGCTAACTGGGACTTTACGACGGACAAGGCTCCTGGTCTCCTATTCAGTGGAATATTTTCCAGGCATTCCCAATTTCTGCTTTTGTGCCCTTTTTGACAGGTGACATTTACCCATTTAAAATTACCTCGGCACCAAAATACATGGTTTCAGTGTGGAAATATATTTCATTTTCATAGGAATATTGCAAACAACAGACTTTATGCAAGTGTCAATGCTGGTTGCCTTGGTGCAGAAAAATAGATAAATAAAATAGGCATGTTTTGTGACTGCACAGTCTGCAACATATAGTGATAGTTCAGTGTTAACTGACACAAATGTTCAAGAGTCTAACTTTCTTGCACAGGAAAACATAGATTCCGAAAAGAGCTTGCTTACCGGAAGCTAAAATTTCAAATAACCAAATTCAAGATAGTACAAGATCTATCAAAACATATCATATAATTTATTACATTGAATTGGTTTCATTTGAGTGAGGAAACTTATCAAGCAAGCTCACAGTTTTAAGAAACAGAAACAAAATCAGTAAAACTTAAGTCGGAGACAGCAGAGGAAATCTTTTTTTTTTCCCTGGGTCTGGTCGAGGGGCGTTGAGGTTTGCCCCTGCATAAGCAGTGTGTGGGGTGTGGGACTGGTACAGTGGCTGCGGCTGACTGACCTGCCTGCTCATTAAGGCACTAGCGAGCCCATTTGGCCTGCTCCTGTAATGGGAGCCTGTACTGTGTCAGAAACACTTATTTGCTCCACAGCCATCACAGAACATTAACATTCACGACAGCCCATCACATGAGGGAGGGTAAGGGGGGTCAGAAGGGTGTCTGAGAGGGTTTGCTCACTGGCCCAGCCGAGTCACACACACACACACACACACACACACACACACACACACACACACACATGCGGGGCCTTCAGGCATTTCACATGCACACACAGTAGATCTGCATTTCATACATGTACATATACACAAATACAACCCACCTAAAGATGCACATCGCAGACGTAGCATATGCAAGCTCTTAGATAACATGTATGAACACTTGCATGCATGCTCACACACACACACATGCACTTACACATTTTCATTCTCTTAACACACCCTTTCGGAGATCACATGCTCTCTCGCACACACACGCACACACTTCAAAAACCCTGCGTTCTCTCACACACTCTAGGAAACATGCAATCAGCCCTCTAAGTAAAGGTCACATTTGCAATGCAGGTGACTCAAGCAGAAGGCAGCAGGTAATTGGCTGACGGGACGGGGAGAGCTAATACCTCGTCTCTGAAAGATAATGTGATGGATGGGAAATGCTTGGCATTGGGGTAATTAGATGTGTTTGGAGGAGACTAGACCAGGCCAGGGCCTCCACTTATGGTGAGTGGAAATAAAGGGGAGGGGAGGGGGGGGTAGTCAAAGAGAGAGTGGTAAGGTTGAGGAGCAAGGGTCACACAAGCCCTCCACTAAATTTAAGAGATCGTGAGCCAGAGAGAGAAACAGAGAGAAGAAGATAAAGTGAGCTTCAACATTATGGGAGTCTGAAGCTAGCGAGATTTTGGAGAATATAGTGGACGTGATATTCAGGTGCTGCCTCACCTTGGAACTGAGCATCAGCTGGAAAATGAAATTAAGCAGTGCAGCGGGAGACGTTATTGTGGCACAGTTTAACATGTTGCACAGCGGATCAAACACGTGTTGCAGTGGCTTCTCTGAGCTGGTTAACGCCCTTTGATTACTGCAGCTGTGGGACAAACAAAATAGTATTGGCCTGTATGAATGAAACAGAGACCTTCAATGCCTATGAGCTTTTCTATATGTGCACTTATTATTGAGCTTAATTAGCTTGACACATGCAAACTTGAACACTTAGCAGGGAGTAAGGTTGTATGACGGATTGTTGTTTGATGCAAGCATCTCAGTGTGGCATAAAAAAAATTAAAAACTGTTCTCACGAAGAGAAATAAAATGTTGCTGCCGTTGAAATTTCCTGTGCAAACGGGTAGAAAAGCACGCATACTGGAACGAGCGAACAGAGGAGAAACAGGGCGCACAAGAAAGAAGGGAAGAGATGAGTGCAAAGCGTTCTAATTGAAGTGGGCCAGCTGTGGTGGGGTGAAACCCTTTAAGACATATGCATTATTTACATAGAGTGTGTAGTTGCGTAGGCCTGTGTGTGTGCGTGTCTGTGTGAGACACCCTGTCTGTATCGCACCTCCTTTGGCGAAGGCATATATTCTATCACAGGGCATCCAAGTGGAAACAAAGACTCAGCCTTTCTCCATATAGACTATATACGCAGTCAGACAGAGGAGGGTTTGGAATGGAAATGCTGTCATTGACACTGTTCATAAGCAGGACTGGAGAGGAAGGAATTACAATTACTCCCGTATTTTATGTGGCATCTGCATCAGTTCAAGTCAGTCAAAAAAGACAACTGAATTATATTACTTATTACAAATATACAGTCTGTCTCATGAAGCTATAGAAAGTAACAGAGTGTTAATATTTACTAAATTTTATTCAACCATAAAATGAAAATATGAGTCACATGACAAATTATAATGATATAAAAGTCAGTAATGTTGGTCAAGTCAATTCTTCAACTCTCTTCTGCTCTTCTGCAATTTCTCCCTCTCCTCTCCTCTCCTCTCCTCTCCTCTCCTCTCCTCTCCCACAGCAGGTTATTGCCTCTGTGTGCAAATAAGATTAGTAGGTTGTATTTTCTCAGGTCTCCGCATTGAAACAGTAAGCCTGGCTGTGTATATAATTAGAGAGAGATTATGGCAAGGCCAATGCCAACGACCACGGCCAACTGACATTTTGTGTGTGTGTGCACGTGTGTATGTGTGTGTGAACTGGCTGCGGTTGTTGTGCAGTGGCCTCTCCATAATCTCTGTGTAATTGTGAGCGTGTGTGTGCGTCTGCGTGTGTGTACAGGACCACAGGTGATGTTTGAAGTGCAGCAGAGCCAGGACCTCAGAAACCAAAGTGCTGACAATATGGCGTCTCTGAAAATGTATGAAATGTGAAGTTTGATGTTGAGTGTAATTTACCACCTGATCGGTATTATAGAATCACTAATGGACTGTAAGCACACTGTAAACCATAAATTAAGGGGTTATTAAGAGTCCCTTTCCATGAAAGAAACATGTTCATTCGCTTGTCAGTGCTTGCCCTTTGTTACTCCAGGCTTCAACTCCCAGTGTAAACATGCACCCCTGTGAACTTGGCAGGTGTCTGTAGCCAGTATCTATCCTCCTGATGGCCCGAGTGTTTGACTTTGACGCCATCAATATCCTGTTTATTCAGTCTGCATAGGAATAATCACTTCAGTAAATGTGTGATATTTTGCAGGATTTATAGGTTTGTAGGTCACAACTGTTTTCAAACACACTGGAAAGACAGAAAGCAGATGGAGAACTACAAGGTGAAGGGAAATAAAGGTCAACACTAAAATCAAAGAAATGCTGATTTATATTTTTCTTCTTCTTATTTTTTAAAACATATTTCTCTTTTACAATTTCACTGTTTGCACCTCACTGTACAACAACCAATAGAAAAAATGAGTTTAGAGTTAGTGCATTTTATGTTGTGTTGTGTTTTTTTTTTTAGTCATGAAAAGTTACAGACCTTTTTTTTTTAATTGCAGCTCAATCTACAGTCAGTTATGTAAATAATGGGTCACTCACATAGCAAGGCAATTAAGGGTTGAATTCCAAAAATAAGAAAAGTTAAAACCTTTATTTTTTCATCACACACTCTGCAAAACCACCAACAGCAAACATTCAGAGACAATGCCTCTCTCTTCCCCCTTGTTTTCCATCTGCTTCCCATCACTCCATGCAGCCTTAAAGTTACTAAATAATAGAAGAATTATGGGTATTTTATTCAGCCATTTTTCATGCACAGTTTCACACAAATTTGCGCTCAGAGCGCTTTTCTAACTGACTGAAGAATCTTCATAGTGGTTCACTGTTACCTCCTCTAATAGACGCCTAACAGCTCCCCACTCTCACCTCTCGCAATTAGTTTTCATTGAATGCTATTGATTTCCACCCCCTTTCAATTACATACACAAAAGTCAACCACATAGATGTTTGTAGTCATTAGGAGCTACTCTTTGTGTCTTCTCCAATACTAATTATGTCTGGCTGCTGGTGTTTGTTATCCTCCCCGGATGAATGAAAAAAAAAAAAAAAACTCCAAGAGGAAAAAAAAAACAAAACAGAGAATCACTACATGCACCAGTGGACATCTGGGGTCCTGTCGCGTGTGTGTGTGAGTGAGTGTCTGAGCGCATGGCTATCCTGCCACCGTGAAGCCTATGGAGAATACACCTAATAAAATAAATATGACTTGGATAAAGGAAAAAAAAAAAGTAGGAAGTGTTTGTCCCTTGGCACGTCTCTCTCAGAGTGTGTAATGTATTGTGTTTTCTATGTGGCCTGGCATTTCTCCTGCATTGTTAACGGAATGTTCCCAGAAATGTCTTTGTTGTATTTAATTTTAAGTAAATCCTGGAAATAAATGGCTATTTCCTTTGAACACAAGTGAGGACTTATGTCGAAATCTGTCTGAGGAAGCAAAAAGGAAAGGAATAGAAAAGAAAGAAGAAAGTGAAGTGAATCATTTTGACATTTGTTTTGGTGACATAGTAGATTCATCTGCATGAATGTATGTCTAAAGGATGAATAGTAGGTGACGCTTTATCATTATTACCATCATTATTTTACTGGCCTAAATATTACTGTGAGACATTTGCAGTAAAAATAGTTCCTGACGTGCAGTAATTTGATATTTTGTCCTAACTGTGCGTTGTCCATGTAGTGAAAATGTTGCAGATTAGAGAGTAAAAGGTTGCACAGGTCTTTGTGTTTGAACTAACCTCTGTCCTATATTTACACATCCTCTAAACAGGAATGCCATGCATATGTACAGAACAGATTTGGCCAGCCTTTCTGAGTTCAATCATTATGCCCTTTTCTCTGCATGGCAGCGGTTCAATGATAGCTCTGAGCCCTGAGAGGGAATGGGCATGTTATGGCATAGAGATGTTGGAGTCTGTAGAGTAGTCTTCAGTCTTTTACTGCAGGAATATGAGGAAGTTGCAGGTCTTACAAGAACTGTTGTGCTTTTCAAAGGTCTGGTCATATTTTAGTGTAAAATCAATAGATTTTTTATTTGTATATTCATACAAATGGTTTTGCATCATGTTCAGTTGTGGTGAAACTCACATGCAAATATGCACACAGACTATTACACTATATCTTCACAACATCAGAATTTTTGACTGGAGAAAGTGTTGCATTATGGGTTGTTTGTCCCCTTAATATTTTTAGGTGAACAAATGACTTCAACTCTATTTGTGGAGCATCTATTAGAGTTACAGGAGTTCCTGAAGGCTTGCGTAATGAGTTTTGTGCTTTAGAGTGAAAAAAGATCATGATGGGAGAAAAGAAATCTAAAGTGCTTTCTGACCTTATTATTACTGCAGAAAGAAACTGTAGACCATAGTCTGGCCATTGGAAGCACTAGGGTGGCAGAGTATCAGGCTGGTTACCTGGGTAAAAAAGTCTAGGGCCTTTTTTTTTTTAGTCCCACATGAACTGATTCATCTGTCAAGCAGCTAAGAAATACCAGTGTCACAGATGATGGGGAGCTCAAAAAGACAAAATGACAGTCTGAAAAATGTTAATTGCCAGAGAAAATAATTGTGACTTCCAAGAGCCTGACAGGAGAGTGTGTGAGTATGTAACTGATAGACAAGCGACACAGATGTGAGTTTTAATATTATACTTTAATGGTATTATTTCATGTTTCACTTTTAGGAGAGAAAAGGCTTCAAGGATAAAAACTCTCTTCACTTAAGATTAATAATATCTCAGGGAAAGTTCCCCAATAGGAATACTGTGAAAATATCCTCAAAAAGATTTTTACTTTATTTGGGCTAATACGGTTTTTAACTGTTTACTATTTTGAACAATGCTGAGAATAAAATTCCAGGAGGGACTAAATGGCACAGCACAGGGGAAAAAAAGAAGAAACTGGGACAGCTATTGTGACTAACCAGTGCCAGCCTGTTCCCCGTTGGCTATCATGTTAGCATTTAGCTCCCCAGCGACAGTAGTTCACCAGCTAGACCTGTGAGGATTCACTTTAGAACCACACGCTTGGAGAAGACGTTGGGATGAATTTCACTGTGCCAGCTTCTGACTGAGCCTGAATACTTCCCAACTTTTCAACTGTTTGATGCCCTCATAAAGTATTCCTAAGCTTTTTGCAACATAATAAAGCTACTGATTTTTGATGACTTCCATAATATCAAATAATCCATGTTCCAAACATTTTTTAAACAATTTTATACCATCAAGTTGGAAGATTTTCTCAGGTGGTTCACCCTTGCAAAATCGCTCTCTTTTTGCCTCCTGCATATCTGCTGTCCTTAGTGTGGAGATTATTGAAAGTCCTAGCCTCCAGTGTTTATGGACATCAGGGGTCAAGGGGACATCAGGGGTCACCCCAAATGCAACATGCTGCAGGCAAACATTCCAGATTATCATTTCAATTCATTCAATTTTCAGTTCAGATCCTTCAACATTCCCTGTTTTAGGACCTGCTGAACTTAATGCCTGAATTTGGGTAATGAGCTCAAGAGCTCAAGAGCCAAAGGTTAGCATTTGGTAATTTTTCCCTTTGACAGCTAATTAGAATAGCTTGTTTGACAGGTGCATGGATGTGTCTCAGGTAGCCTATAAGTCCAATACATCAACTTAAAAAAAAAAAAAAAGATTCACTGAAAAAAGTCTTATCCGCTGGATCAAAGTCAGAAAAATCCTCTAATTATGATGAGCTTCAGACTGGGTGTCTCACTCTCTCTTCCCCTCCTGCTCCCCTGATCTCTCCGTCATTGACTCTGCCATCTATCACAAAGTGTTTCTTTGATAATTACATGCCAAAATGACTTAAAACTCCCCCCTCGCTGGATGTGAGGCACTACAGCCTGAATGACATGTCAACTCACCTTAAGGACTTTTTAACAAGGTAAGTCGGGAGTATGCCGCGCAGCCGCTCACTCTTTTGCACAATCATTTGGCAACACCTAATTACAGCCTTTCATAATCCTCCGACTCGTGATTTTGACTAAACAAGTTCACAATGAAAGCCACGGTGGCAGTCTGCCATCTCTCTGTTTCTCCCTCCCTCTCCATCGTTCTGTTTCTCTTTGTGTGTATGCGCATGCAGAGAGTAAGGTGGAGACAGTCTGCCACACAGTGAAACAGATAATTAACTGATGTACAGTGGAGTGGAGATTTATTTATTTATTTTAACAGATTCAGTGGGCAGGGAGGATCCTGCCTTTGTGTTTGTCAGGTGATGGAAATGAGACTTCAGGAGAGAGGGGCAGAGAGGAAATAGAATGTTGATGGGCCAAATACCAAGCCACAAAGTCTCTAGTGAGTTCTTCCATGAGACACTGTGTGTGTGTGTGTGTGTGTGTGTGTGTGTGGGCGCAAACCCCCAGAACAAGCCAGCAGAGCCTGAACGCTTGGCACTTGCAGTTCATGTGTTAAATGTGGGCATGGTTGTCAGCGTGTATAGAGGTGTGTTGAACTTGCTTAGCATGTCCCATGGACACTTGCACACTTTGTATACTTTTACACAGCATGTCTGGGTTACAGAGGCCTCACACACAGACACACACACACTGCCTGTCTGGGTGCAAGTGTGTACTGGGTTTGAAGCGTGTGTGTATCAGAGACCCTGTTTGACCACACTGGTCCTTTTGTATGCGTCTTTTCTGCTTCTATCTTTTGCTGTTGACCATAAAAACAAAAGAAAAAAATCACATCATAGTTAAATAGAAAAAAAAACTTTGTAAATACGTATACTTGCATCATATCACTTTTTTTTAAAGTGTTTTATAACAATTACAGTAATAGACAGTAATAACAAACACATCTTTGACCATGTCAGAAATTCTGTTTTGTGTTTCTGTTTTTCAGGATGATGTCTAGCAGCTGCTGTCAAGACATCATTTTTCTTCCTTTGCTCAAAGATCTTTGCACCTGACACAATACATTTCAGGAACAGTTGGTTCACTTTTACTGGGATCACAATTGATTTCTTTGCAGACTGATAATGGATCCTATCATTTTTGGTCCTAATGCTTTGTTTGAAGACCAAGATTACGTCTTACACTGCATAAAAATTGAGTTTAAACTGGACAAAAGTAGGTGTGTTTGAAGTAACAAAATGTGTAGGTCTCTTTAAGAACCATTCTTCAGATGTAGTGATTTTACCATTAATGCTTTAGCTACATTTTACTGCTTATACTTTTGTGTGTTTGTATATTCAAAGTGTAAATGATTTTGTGGCCACACAGTCCATAATACTCACTTGCTTGTAACACTGTCCTCAACTCTTGCGTTTTATCGTGTTTAAGCAGGTGTGGTACTCCAATAAGGTTTCAATAATGTTTGCTAAAAACTTGAGGTATGTTACTTGTAGCAAGTTTAACCACATGAAGTGACTCTTAAGTGCTCTGCAAAGTGTTTCGGGTTAGATTGAGGTTACGCTTTAAGTGCTTATGCTCCCTTACAATTTAGACACTCGTGCCTGCAACCAACCAGAATCTGAAAACCACGAGTAGAAATCTACCTCGCTATACATCACAGTGGCAGCTTCAGTAACGTTAAAATGCTGAATATTTTCAGTTTCAGAAACATTTGAAAACACAAAAAAGTTGAATGAAGAGGAAATATTGAAGATTCTGCACTTACAATACAGTCATTTTGAATTGAACTGGCACAGCTTACAAGGTTAAATGTAAGGAAGTTTAAAGAACAAAAAACTTTTTTTTTCACAAAATAATACCATGTGTGCCATTTAATGAGAAAACAAGTATTTCTAAATTTAAAAGTGAGCATCGAGATACTTTATCAGGGATGAAGGGAGGTGTAGACTGAGCCAAACTGTTTTGAAGTAGTATGTAAAGCAACAGTGACCTCTATGGTTTGAAAAGGGAACTGCAGAATTGGAGGAGTAAATGAAGTTTGATGACTTGAATTTAAGGCCGACAATGGGTTTTACAGCTGGTCAAAATGTCACAATTGTCCCTTTTTTTTAATCGTCAGCTGCTTTAATTAGATGATATGACAACTTCATATCTGCTTTACATCAACATTCAAAATATATGGGCACACTTACATGCAAAACTGGCATCAATTTAACAGTGGAAAGTTGTCTGAAGGACATTTGTGTCAAAATATGTGAATTGAAAATAAAATGAAGGATTTAATTTCATTGGTGTGTGTGTATGTGTGTGTGTGTGTGTGTGTGTGTGTGTGTGTGTGTGTGGTGGGATGTTTCTGTGCCTCTCTGCCCACATGCAATGTACAGAAAGTGTCTCTTTGTCTGTCAGTCTTGTCTGTCCGTCTCTGTGTCGATCACAGTGTGTTCGTGCATGTGTGTGTGTGTGTGTGTATGGGAGAGAGAGAGAGAGAGAGAGAGAGAGTCTGACTGTCAGACTGTCTGTCTGTCACCACTGATACTAGCAGTTTGCTGGAGGGGAAACATCCAGATATTTCTGCTTGACCGTACAGCTGCCCAGCCAGAGACAGCCTCTTTTCCTGCTTGGCCCCTTTGCGGACTGCTCTGTGTGCGCGTGTGTGTGTCTGTTTATGCGTGTGTGTGTATAAGTCAGACAAAGCAAGACAATGTGTGGCCGGTCGGACAGTGATTTTGGAATCTGTTTCACCCTCAGGTGACTGTCAAGCTGTCAGAAAAGCAGGTTTGTTCCAGCTCGAGATGTACCTCACCATGTTTATATTTGCAGTTATTTTCCCCTTTGAGTGCTAACATCTTGTTGACAACGCTGTACACAGAGAGGCTGGACAGGTAAATAAGTCACACAAAGAGTTGTGCCCATCTGCAGGAGTATTTCAGGAAAGTGGAATAGCAAGACAACCATATCAGAGGAATTGCATGTCCATGGAGGTTTTGAGTTTTTAATGTCAGAAAGGAACACGTGCTGCTTATCTGTGGTTATTTGGAGTCCAAAACTTTTACTTCTTAATATATAGTAGGCCAGTTTTAAAGTGGCATGATTGCTACTTTGTTGTACACATTAACAATTAGAAAAGGTAGATTAATAGGATAATTGAATGAACCTCTTTGCAACACCAGTAGACAAAAGCAATCTAAAGCTGTAGAGTTAAGGTTGTGTTTGCTGCTGGTTTGTATGATTGGCTGCACAAAGTAGTTATGCATTTCCTCTGAAAACTATGATTTCAGCAAAAGTTTGCCCTTTAATCCAGTGGAAAGTGCTCAGTTTGAAGCATGAGACCAAACCACACAGCAGCTGCATAAGCGTCATATCTGAACCATCCATGTGGTTTATCACTGTACAGATAATAATGAGCCTCTTAGTTTATCGTTGTACACAAGACAATCTACTCTGCTCATTGTCTCCTCTCCCTGGGTGAGTGGGCCCTGCTAATCATTCCCCTGATCCCTCCAGCAACAAGGACAAAATGAGAAAAGGCCCCTCTCTCACAACACCTGATTACTTATTATGCAGTCATATACTATACAGACGCTTTCATCTCACAGCAAACTGCAATGAGTGGTCACAAATTTGGGCATAGAAAAAAAAGCAACAAAGAGTTGGGTTGAACAACAATCCAAAAAAATGTCCATTTTTATGATCCAGGATTGTAATGAATGAAAGCATGTGAGATTAGTTCGGGGCTTTGTTCAAGCCTGTTATCAAAGAGGAACAACAATGGCGGCGAAAGATGGAACAGGCTTGTGTGAAACAGAAAGTTTTTGTTTTTCAATTTTCAAAGCCTTTTTTCCTGGGAGTCGCTGGGGGAAACAATCGCCCTGACACAGGTCCATTGTTTCCGGGCGGGTATGAATACAAGAGTCCTAATGTGTCTGTTGTTTGCGGTTTCTGGCTCTCGGCGCTCGTCACTTCCCAGAAGATAGGTGATCAAAGATAGAGACAACAGGATGCCAGAGAGATATCACAGAGAATGTGAGGATTTACATCTGCACTCCTCATAAAACCAGAGGCTTTTACAATGGAGCTCTGATGGGCCCAAGAGGACTGAGCATAACTGTGTGCACGTCTGTGTGTGTGTGTGTGTGTGTATGTGTATGTGCGTGTGTGTACAATGGATTTCCAGCTCCAAATCAAGTCTCCTGTCATTATCTGCTGTGTGAGAAACACCTATGGGAACTTCAGTAGAAAAGGCAATGTCAACAATTTCACAAAGGACCAAATATCAGAATTATGCTTTGTCTCAGTCGGTAACAAACGCATGTGCACAATAACACATGAGCACGCATGCACAAACTTACACAAACACAGATACAGGCACATGCACACACATGCTACCACAGAGCACAGAAGGGATTACAATATTTCCCCCCTCAGTCAGATTAGACAAGATCAAATTATTTCCCTTCTCTCATGCCAGTTTTCTGCTGTCTAATGCCGGCTTTTCAAACAACACAAGGTTTTATTGTGGGCAGCGCATAATGCGGCAGATTTCAAATTCCTGTCAAATGCGGTGTGACAGAATACAGTAGCTCTCCTCGCGTTGAGCAGGAGGAGGCCCACGCCGGCCACTTACACTGGCTGCAGCTAAGCTGTTTATGTCCCCCATTCAGCAGTTACACAGGCCAGCAAGTGTAAACACAACAGTATCTTTTTAATTGTGCTGTTTCAAGCCTCGCTTCTCTGTCGAATTAGAGAGTGGACCACTCTCTGTCTCTCCCCGAGTCTGGCAGATTAGGGGCCTCGCTGTAAGGAAATGCCGGGGTGGCTCGGTTTTGGGTTGTCACCGAATCAGCTTAAACTTTGCTCAGCAAGCATGGCGAAGAGAGATAACAACCAGATGCTTGTTTGCGGTGCGGAGATGCTGTAGCAGGGGGCGGCTGGGCGAAGGCGTGTGCATGCACGTCCGTGTACGTCCGGCAGACTTTTTCCCCGCTCGTTGTCGTCTTATTTGTTAGAAATCCGGAGATAAGGAGAGACGGGAGTGAGCGGGCGAGACTGAGATAGGTCCTGTGTGTGCGAGAGGGTGTGATAGAAAGAGACATCGAGTAGGTGTGGGAGTGAGAGATTGGGAATTTGAATACAGTTTAAAGTACAGACTCTACAGTATAGTGTGTGCGTGTGTGTCAAACAAAATGGCAATCATATTTCCCTGTGTTGAAAAATGCTTATGGCTCCTCCTAATAGAAACCGTTGATTATTCTGACAACATTAACATAACGTGATCTTAGATTGTGAAAAGCTAAAGAGATAAAGGGAAGTGGTCAACCAACAAGGTCTTAGGCCTGACTCAACCAATTCAATTCAATTCAATTTAAAAAACTTTATTTATCCCCGAGGGGCAATTTAAACCAGGAACCAGTAATAGAATTACTAACAAGCAACTTAAAGTAATGGCTCAATTACTTCAGGTGCACCGAGGACAGGCGTGGAACAAGTAGCAATAGACTGGATATCAGTTACGTGCCGAGGCCAGAAGAAGGTTGGACAGGAAAAAGCAAGGGTAGGGTTTGCAGTGTAAAGGAAAACATTATACAAATTGTAAATTAGACACTTCATTGTTCTTATTCACTATCACCATCTTTGCACTCCTGAGGCCATACAGTTACATTAAAAATCAGTACTTTATGAATATAAATTCCAAATCCCAACCCCTCTTTTAAAGTGACCAATCATTGAATTGAGTCTCTTTTCCGAGTTTGACCTGATTGTATGAGGCAGAGGTGGTCACAACTAGCATGCCTCTCCCCATAACAGAAATGAATGGGAGGCTACAGTACATCTGACCACAGCCACGACCTATTGTATACAGTAGGTCGTGAAATTTTTCACTTTAAATTTACATTAAATTACTGGCTACTAGTTGCATTACTTTCACAGTAAATATATAATTTGCTGGAGCAAAAGCTTAAACGACAGCACAGCTAAGGTTACTATACGTATACGTAAACACACACTATGTATGTGTGTGTAAAAAAACAGGTCCTATTAGTCCTTTTGCATTCAGGTCCCTTTTCTTTAAGAGCATAAACATCATCCAAACTTTGATATCTTTATCTCTGCTTGCTTTGAGAGAGCAGATCAGAAAAGATAGCTGGTTCCTCCATGTCTAACCTACTGTGAAATATCCACAGGCCATCGATCTCAGTGGCAGTGATCTTTCTTCCTTATATTCATGCAACTGTCTGAAGTTGTGATTTACTGATGTTAAAAGGGACATTACAACCTGAGGAAGCCTGTCAGTCTGTTGCTCTTCTCTTCATTGTTGGGTTTTTTATTCTTTTATGTTTTCTGTTATCTTTATTGGCTGGCGTTATTTGTCACAGTCCTGAAATGTTCAAATCATTGTCATTAGTGTTTCACAAGAGATTCAGATTTGACTGTGTCATGATACACTGATTTCACAATAAAATTCTGAATACAGTATTTTACTGTGAAATAATACTGTAAAATGTTGTGAAATCCTGGTAAAAATTTACAGTGTAGGATATTGTAGATCATAGGCAAAATTTCTGTTTTAATAAGAATGAATTAAATGTTGCTTTAAACTCAAGACAAGTTTTCTCCAAGCAGGTAACTCCTCCTCATTATGAAAATGAGATTTGTTTCTGTTTCTCCATCCCAACCATTAAAAACTTCTCCAAGATTGGTTGCGATGCATTTTTCATCGCACCATGTGCTTTTGCAGAATGATCAGCTGGAGTCAAATTGGTTAGGACGTGTAGATTTTAAAAATTTAAACATTGTCTTTAAGAGACGGGGGCAGGGATATAACCCTGGCAGTTGAAATGAGGCCTGTACGCACAGAAGGAATTAACCTTTTCTGTATTTAAGAGCTGTGGAGAAGAGACAAGAAAGTCTCTGTCTGTCACCTCTGGCATTCAGTGAGAGAGGAGAAGGAGAGGGGGAAGAGGGAAAGGAATGAGGAAAGGAGGGAAGAAGAGAACAGAAAAAGGGGGGGGGGGGGGGGGGTGAAAGCTCATGAATATTATAATGACCGTGGTTTTATTTTTTATACTATAGGCACTTCACAATACAGCCAGGCCTTGATAAGTTCCCTGACATGAGAGTGGCATGATACTCTACATCACAAATGCAGAGAGGCGCGTGTGTGTGTGTGTGTGTGTCCCTCCATGTCTTCTATCTTAATGAGCTTTAAAACTCCACTGAGGACGAATTCAGCCAGTGAGGATATTGTTGCCAGCTGGACCTGCTTTTATTGTTCAGATCACATTTAGGTTTGGGTGAGGATTGTGCAGAAGCTTGCTAGACTTGAGGGTTTAAGAAGCAGCTCAGAAGTGTTGGACCTTAACAAGTACACTATTAAAAACACGTGTGTATCCATGCTTGTATACATGCTACATACTGGTGTCTACAGTATCTCGCTGCAGGGCAGTAAATGAGCCATTAACTTGCTCTGTGCTTTCATTTTAATTACCATTTACATTTGCCTGGTCTGACAGCCAGTGTGGCTGAGCTCTATAAGGCTGAAAGTTAAATCTGACTGAAGTCAACACCAAACACACCAAAACTGAGAGTGTACATACACCAATAAAGATTCATTCTGAATATGAACTGTATAAACAACTTGAGGGTGAACATAATTTTGCATATGATGGATGTGCTGAAGAAGAAGTAAGACATAAAGCTATTATAAATTGACATCGATTTTGGAATTGAGGCCTTTTAAATTACCAGACTCTGTATCTATGGTGGGAAAAGGACTTTAATTTTTGGCTCTCAGGCCACTCCATATAATATTATATGATCAAATGCCTCCAATACTAATAAGGTTCCTATCAGCCTCAGCTTTGGGCTTAGTGCTAATTAGCACAGGGCAAGCTAAAAGCACCAGTATTCCTAACAGCTTCACAATCTTTTTAGACCCTTGTTTAAAAGTGCTTTAGATTGATAGACTTTACTTCTTTAATTCTTGAAAGGTTTGACCTCTATGTAATTTTAATACACAAGATTCTGACATGGAGACAGATGCACGACCGTTGCACCACGATTTCTAGACGCATAGTGCTGATTGAGAGACTGTGTTGCACGAACCAAAGTGAATTGTTTGCGAGAAGGGAAATTTCTCTCTGAACTTATATGATGAGTATGGCAGTGAGCTCAGTTTCCAACAGGTGAGATATTTAGCTCTCAATAAGGTTTATCAGGTGTTGTATCAGTCTATATTATACGCACAGTTTGGGCTTTAACTCCAGTCAGTGTCTGGAGTATACCTGAAGTCTAAAACATGTGCACTGCTTGAGCCGGTAAATGCATCATCACATCATTAAAAATAAGATTCCACTCAAATAACCAGTTGTTTGGTTTTAGAAAGAGTTGGTGCAGATGAAAAACGAAAAAGAAAAACATGTGAAGCTCACCTGTGTAAAACACCTTCCATTGCCTTGATTGTTAAACGTCATTGATATGCTCTCGGTCAGGAAAGATGTTTTAAAATACATAAATTCAGCGAAAAAAAAATGAATTGATATTAATATTTTCAAAGGCAAAGAAAAAATCAGGTCTGAAGAGCACTGAGGTGATGCCTATTAATCCCCTTCTATCCGACAGCAGCGTCGGAAAAGGTAGAATCGTGAAATGACAAGCCCCTAAAAAAAGTGAACGAGCACACTTGAACGATTTTGACTACAGCTCCCCTCAACCATGCCTGTGGTTTTGAAAAGGAGGCGAATATAGTGAATTCTGTCTGTAGACTGACGCAAAGCCGAGTGGACAGGCAGGTAATAGGAGGGCGAGGCAGGGAGAGAGAGAGAGACAGGCATGGGGCAATCATGAAAATGAATGCAAATGGAGGCAAGGGCAGCCAAGGGAGGTCCTGGACCACTGAGGAGGGTGGACTTAAAAACAATGTGTTCGAAGTGCACAGAAGGCCTAACACGTACTAAATACAAATTAATGGGTTTAAAATACTTACTAAGTTGGAAGAAGTGTGCAATTGCAACATTTTTAAAGACATAAAATAAACTTTATGCAGAGGAACTGAAGCCTGCACTGTAAATTGTTACCAGGATTTCACAACATTTCACAATAAAATACTGTATTCAGAATTTTATTGTGAAGTCAGTGTACACTAAACCATCCTCTGTGATAATCACAGACTGTAAAAAAAAAAAAAAAATAATAATGATACTTAAATTTTATTTATTTGGGTAATTACATGCCAAATCACCAGAAGGCTCCCGACTGACCATCTCAAAATTGCTTCATAGTTTTTTTTATTTTTATGCCCCTGTAACTAATAATTACTGTGCAAAATTTTAGGCCAATATCTCCACTAGTTTCAGAGATATTAAGCCTTCAAAAAGGTGCTGTGGCCCCATATTTATAAATATATAATAATTGATATATGTACCAAATATGAAGTTGGTGCTAAAACTAATTAATAAAGGCTGTTGAATATAGAAGGTTTTATGTCATGTGAACATGCCATTCACAAGGTTACATGGCATGCTACATCATTATTAATTCAAATTCTCTGTACTATACAGATATGTAGTGTATTTGTGAATATGATAAATGATTTACAAATCTCACAAAGGTCAATTACACTAATTTAATTCATTAATGTAGACTTTTCTATTTGAAGCATTTGAATAACCAGTCAGTTTCTTTCACCACACCAGACAGAACTACATATTGTCACCAGTTGATGTGATTGGTGCATCTGTGATCGTTTTGATGTGATTCAGTGGAAGCTAACAGATATCTTCTCTTCTGGGCCAACTGTAAGACTTTGCAGGACCATGAGGGTGCATAAATTGTACTTGCACATCCTGGTCCTCCTCCGATATTGCGCAGATATTACCATTGCTGGTCATGCAAACATGCAACATATTTTCATGTCTGACAGGGTGTGACCTTCTTTCACAGAATCATCTATGAAAGAAATTGACCAGTTATTCAAACACTTCTAATAGACATGCTAAGTCTATATGAATAGAATTAAATTTTTACACATATTATTCTTTTAAAAGAATAATATGTGTAAAAGTGTATATGATGTCACTTGTACTATAAAAATAATGTGAGGGTCATGTAAAGTCAAATGTCTTCAAATGCCTACATGAGGTCAAGCCTACGTCGCCTGTTCAGGCTGAGCCCGTGGGCAAAGGCCCAGACACCAGGCGCTCGCTTGCGAGCCCCAACCCTAGACCTGGCTGCAGGGTGGGGCCCCGGCTGCGCCATACTGGGTGACATTACTGTTTTTATTTGTGCACTATCCATAAGGGTCTTTGAACTGCGTTTGGTCTGACCCGTCACCTAGGACCTGTTTGCCATGGGAGACCCTACCAGGGGCATAACGCCCCGGACAACATAGCTCCCAGGATCATTCTGGCACTCAAACTCCCCCACCACGTTAAGGTAGCAGTTTTCAAGGGGGAGGTTGTTTTTTTTTTTGTTTTTTTTTAATGCTTTTTTTGTGCTCTTTTTTGTTTTGTTTTTTTGGTGTTATTGATCTAACAGAACCAGCTTCTGAGCTTGAGTCCTCTCATCTTCATCTTCCAAATGGATCCTCGATCTTGCTCAGTGTCTTCGCCAGCTGCTCAGCTTTTCAGAGAGCTTCAAATGCATTGCGCAGAAGCTGCTCCTCCATCTCAATCTGGTACTCATGCAGCATCTGAACTCCAGTCTTCTCAAAAGCCAGATGTTCCTCTAGCTGCTCAGCTTTTGAGAGAGCCTCAAATGCTACGAAGTCTTTGTGGAGAAGCTGCTCCTCCATCTCGCTCAGCTGCTCCTGCAACTTATGAACTTGAGTCCCCTCAAAAGCCAGATCTTTCTCCAGCTACTCAACTTCTGAGAGGGCCTCAAACTCTGCAAGGATGTTTTGCAGAAGCAGACCATCCGTCTCACTCAGCTGCTCCTGCAGCTTCAGAACTCTAGTCTTCTCGAAAGCTAGATCTTCCTCCAGCTGCTCAGCTTTTGAGAGAGCCTCAAATGCTGCCATGTCTTTGTGGAGAAGCTGCTTCTCCATCTCGCTCAGCTGCTCCTGCAGCTTCTGAACTTAAATAATGATATGATACCTGTTATGTCAAGGTTAAAAAAGATCTAAGCTTAAAATCACAAAGTGTTTAATGTTTATATAATATGTTTTTAATTTAGCTTAAAAATATCTAAAAGTTCATTAATGTATATTGCTCATATTACGCATATGAAGGCATTTGCCAAGCAACACTGACACCTACTGGCTTCTTTGGTACAGCTAGAAATAGCTGTCAATTTGTACAAAACTTTATTCAGGAAGTGACAACAAACAGCACTGAGTTGGTGGTTTGTGTATCGTTCCTCTGTTCATGTCAGCACCTGCACGCATCTTACGTTCCTGTTGCATCGACGGTATGTACAGTTTAATGTTAATATTGCATGTTATTATTTGAGGAAGTTTATAATAAGAAGCACAGTAGAAATTAATCATTTGTTGGTTTATTTCTCCGGTGTTCCCATTAGGCTATTAGCTACTCTGTTGCTCTCATGCTAACAGGTTGTTTACATTAGCATCTTGCTCAACAGTTTTATTGTTGTGTTTATAATATGATGTCTGCATTGCTGAACATTAAGTACATGTCTTATTGATGATATTGCTTTCATTTTCCTTTAGTTTTACACCAAGTCGGTCTTCAGAGTCTTGATGGGGAAAGGAGTTAACTACTGTCAGACATGCATCACGTGTATCAAGGGCACCATAATACCTGTTAGTTTTGAGAACACATATCTACTGTAAGAGCTTAATCACACCAGTTTGTTTTTTTTTGTTTTTTTTTTTTAAAAACTGTATTTTGGATCATTTGTAAAATCAATTCATTTGGTGGGAATCAGTAGACACATGAATTTTTTGACCCCTGACCTTTGAGCAAAGGATCCAAAATCATGCGATATTAGCTGTGTCAAGGACATGTGAATACATGTTGCTATCTCACTTTCTGCTTTGACTAGGCTAAAATATCTCAAACTTTCCTTGCTCAGCTAACTAGGTTTCATCTCCATGTTTGCCGTTCCCTTTCCTTCCATCCCTCCTTCCATCTTTGCTCCCATCACTTTGCTTTCTGCGCTCCCTTCACCCATGTCCCAACACACAGCACCCACCGCTTCTCCCATCTCTCTCCATCATTTCATCTCCATTTCCCCCCTCGACTCCTCACTCCCTTCTACCTCCCCCCCGTCCTCCCCCCTGCTTTCGTCTTCTATGCAAAAAAATCCTGTCAGTTTAAAAACATGACGTCCTGAGACCTTGGGACGGCATCCCACGCCCACACCAGATAAATGAATGGAAATATACATCAAAACTGTGGGTGTGTGTATGTATGGGTGGCTTGGTCTCCACTCATGTGAAAAAGGGAAGTGAATGAATGGAGATGAATTACGGGCCGCTCCATTGTGAAGAAGCTGGATGTTGAAAGCTGAAATCAATGGAAGTGCTATACAGTATTTTATGCATATTGCACAGCTTCCTTTGATTTTGTTATAGCTTTGACATGAATAAGCTTTGTAAAGGTTTATTCTAGAGCTGTTTTAGTGATTGCATTAGATTGTGCAGGTGTTCCTATTATTGTGTCCACCCCTCTGTATGTGTGCTGCTGCATACTGACATGTCTAAGGAACACATTTTTACCATATTATAAACCAGAACCAACTATTATCACACTTTTATGACACAAATAATACAATACTGTTTTACTGCAGTGGAAACACAGATGAAATGCAGCTTTTTGTGTGTGGTTGATCACAGTTCCTGGGAGTTAAGTGACTTTCCAGATAACTTTGAAGATAGGAATAGTAGGGGCTCCTGATGAAGTGTTGGCAAACATGCATACATAATTCCTCTGTCGCTTTCCCTCTCACTTATTTGCCCTCTTGCCTGCACCACAGGTTCTGGCCTTCTTGCAGCTTTGAACATCTCAGCTTGTGGTTCCAGATTAATAAAACAGGAAATTAATGAATTTTGGATGAAATCTTCTCAGTCGGGGGCAGGTTGCGCCTCATTAAGGCCTGTATTATTGATCAGATTGAAAACCTCCAGTACCTTTGGAACCAAACTGTTACAACCAGGCGCCCAGCTCCCCCTCCTCCATAAAGAATGCTAATTGCACGGAGGTAAAGGATTAATAGCTAATTGAGCATATTTTCAGACAAATCATCATCATGGCTTGACACTAAAACGAATGTCTTTAATATGCATGGGGCCTGTCACACACACTTACTGTGGTGCGAGATTGAGAGAGGTTGAGAAAAGTGAAAAGGGGCTTTAAACCAACTACTGTCAGACCCATATTCCTCTTATTACTACATATACTGCTGGGATGAGACTGTATTTGGGATGTATTTGTCAGTGTTTTAAAAAAATTTGAACAATTTGAGAAACACTTTTGTAACATAGCATTTGACTTCTAAGACCTCAGAAGTCAGTTGTGATGAAAAGAATAAAAAGAATACAATAAACTTAAGTTGTGAAATCTGTTATTCAGTCTCCCTGATGTTGTGTATTTTCTAATTTAGCTCAGTAGAAATAAAACAGCTATAATAAACTCCTCTTGAGTTTAAAAGCCCAGAGTAAATTCTTGCACTTCAATGCCAGTATGTTACTGGGCTTCAGTCGTCTCCCTCTGCGACGACTGTACGTTTCTGCATCATGTGGCTCCATTTTGTTGTTTTCTCTTTGGTGACTATGTTTTTTTTTTTTCTTCTCCCAAGCAGCTTTCCATGAAAAATTAAATGGATGCTAAGTGACTAATGCATTTTCTCAGTCGTGTGTTGAGACAATAAAAAATTAACAATAGAAATAATTAATTTTGATTGGTGCCTACAGTACTAAAAAACTTGTGTTGTGCCCTTATACGTTATTCATGTCTCATGCAAATTCTGCTCCTCGCTTACATGCAAAATAATGTCGCCTCCATGTTCTATAAATTCTGAAAGACTTTTAACTTATGTTCCATCATGTTGTGATTACAATATGCCCCCGTGCGCCTCAGCCTGGCTTCGACATTTTTTATTTGTTTTTATTTTGAAGTTAGACCAAGTCATCTAATATGCATTTAACCAGAGGTAAACATGCATCCTGAGCAACCCCATTTTGTAACTATTAATTCCTACCTTTCTCTCTGGCATTGGCTCATTGTCACACTATTGTAAACATCTCTCATTTTGTTTCTCTGTCTGCTACTTGGCATATCGCTACCAGCGCTGCATGCCTTGGATTTAACTGTCATTTGGCCTAATGCAGCATCCGGTTCTCCTTGTTTACATGATGTTAGCCTGACTACTACCACTGCGGTTACATTAGTTTGTCTGTTTCCTAAAGTGATTCAACAAATAGATTCGATGCTGCAGGGATACCTACAGTAAAAGTGTGAGTCGGCATCTTTATGAGAAGAATAATTATGTATACAAGTAACAGTGATTGTTTTACTATTAAGGTTGACTGAAGGGTGATATGGTCAGTATTTGGGCTGTGGACTAGACTTCAGTGGTGTGGCCTTTCACTGTTGGGATGAACACTAGAATTGGATGCAATTTACTGTTTGTGATTTTATAGTTTGTGTTTCATAAACTGTAAATGAATTGGAAGGGGTCATTTACACAAAGATTTTCCTAAATCATGTTTTTGTGCGTGTGTGTGTGTTCACAATCCAGAATATATCAGTCAAACTGGTGTTGAGTTGTTTTAATATCTCTCTTTTTTTTTTATTTGATGAATCACATTTTTCTTTAGCTGTCTGTTTGAGACATCAATCAAGCTGATTTTGGTTTATTCACTTTAAGAATGGTGTTTGTCTGTTTACAAATGAACTCGTCATTTCTTTATGTCTGCTGTGACACTGAGGAATTCCCCAGTTAAATGAAGCAGAATTAGTAAAACAAAAGCACTTCACATACTTTTATTCTGTGCATTGTGTTTTATGCACTGCACTTTCCCAGACTGCACAGTTGCAGTTCTTTGCAGTGTGTGCCACAGGTTCCAGATGTTTCATCTGCATCCCTGGATTTAAATCCTCTTCAAAGCTCTCACACTAGTTCACCTGCATTTTATTCATGTGTTAACCAGATTTGAACAGGAACACTGCACACCAAACCATATATAAATAATGATAACATATACAAACATGTGTGAATTAAAGATGATTTGCTGCAGCCTATTTAGCTAATACCTCCTGTAATTTCCATGTCTTGCTGCTGAACAGATAGAAATAAAGGACAATACAACAAACATGTGATTACAGCAGGACAATCACATACATTTCCCTTCATCCCTGCCTCCACCCAACCAACGCTCACACACTCACATAGATGAGTAAAGTTCTCTTGTAAACATTCTCCTCTCTGCCCCTTACGATCCCTTCGCTATCCCCGTATGGCATCTCGCTGAATGAGCGAATCCATCCTGACAACAAATGGGATATAAGACAAAGAATATGTTTCCCTTCACTCCCCCGTATTACTAATAGATAGACTGTTGGGTTGCATAGCATAAATACTTTAACCACGTCGCCTCCATTTGTAACCGTGTGGCCCAAACAGATTCAAACAGGAACATATGAAATATAAATCGCCATTTTATAATGGCCCTTTGTGCGTGTGTCTAAGTGTGTGTGTGTTGCATTGTAGTGATGCTCTGCAGGGACTCCCCAGCCCTTGTAGGCAAAGTAAATTGAGGAGGAAGAGAGACCGAGCTTTTCTGTGGGGATTTGAGTTGCGATGGCAGGCAGCTGTAGCAGGTCAGTACAAGGAAAATATATTTCACCCAGCAACTTTTCTGCCCTAATTAACCCCCAAACACACACACATAGAAATCACACAGGAACTCCTTTATAGTCTCATTTGCATGCTAAAATCCAGCTATCTAATTATAAAAGATGGTGCATCAATAAGAATATAATAAAAGTAAATGTGACAATTCTGCTGTCATAATTTGATGCTCAGACAACCCTGACAATTTTAAATATCCCAATATTACAATAGCACTGCTAAATATTTGAGGGTGTGTGTGTGTCAGTCTCAAAATCTATAGTAGTTTTTGAGGCCATAGTTTTTAGTACTATCACCTTTGATTGCATGATACCTTATTTGTGCATGTCTTATTTGTGCATGTCTTATTTGTGCATAGTTGATAGTGCATGTCTGTGCACTATCAACTATGTCATTTGTGCATGATACCTTATTTGTGCATGTCAAAAAAATGTACATATGAGAATGCAAACATTAAAATTAAAGCAAAACATGAAATAAAAAAAGACAGGCTCAAATTAAAGACTTGCAGAAGGAGGGAAGAAAGGAAGGAAGGATGCCAGAGAGGAAAGAAAGCTGCCTGGAGGTGGAAAGTGCCGGTTGCTTACCACAAGAGGAAACCTAGTTAGCTGAGCAAATGCACAGAGCATGTTGACCAGAAGCAACATGGTTTCTTGGAGCTTGTACTACACTCCTGTTGGACATCATGTCAACCCAGGGCTGATCCATCACACTCAGGAACACACACATACACACACGCGGCAGTTGCGCATCTCCGACCGCAGATCTGTCATTGTAAACGCTGTAGAACATCTTGTCTGTCTAACACGAGAGCTAAACTGCTGTACTACATCTTAAATCAAGGGTCCATCATTGTAGCGGGTGAAGAACATCTAGTCTGTCTTGTTACAAACCTACGACTGCAAATTGAGGCAATTATGCCTTTATGGATTTTACACATAAAAACACACACACACACACACACACACACACACACTCAAAGAAAATGTTATATTGACATGATTATATGGACATAATGCATCTACACACACCATTACACAGTGACTTAATTACAAGGACATAAATAGCAGAAATAAATACATGCATATGTACCGAAAGCTTGCCTCTAAAGCACCTCACCAGCTGTTGTCTGACAGCCATATTGATAAGCAGGACTCACAATGATCTCTTGCCTGGCCCTCACACATTTATGACTATGTACATAACAGCAACTGTGCTTATTCTTAGTCTATTAACATAAACAACTGCAAGCACACAAGTACTAACACAGGCTATTAGTCAAAGGAAATTGGGCGTGTTCTTGCATTTTACAGGACTATATTATTCAATTCTTCAATATGTATTGCTGTCAATACCAGACCAATGAACCTTTGTCACTTGATTTTCATCACAAGAAAAGTAGAAGGAACCAGCATCAAGCATTCAACATACAGCATGTTATAAAATGATGTGCAATGTGAACAGTGCTGTTTGTGACAAATTGATAATTGTACGGCGAAATGACTTGAAATGTGAAATAGATAAGGAGACATGGTCACATTCTGTATTAGATAATGAGAGGAATATAACAGAAGCTGGGGGAAAGTTTTGAGCAGAGTTTTACACATACACACATCGAATTACACTGGATGGGGCTGAGACAGGCTGAGATGGGCTGAAGGTGTTGAGGGGCACAAGGCTTCCTTCTTCATATAGTGCAGGTTATGGGGTGGGGCACATGTCTGGCAGAAGGGTTCAGTTATGTAGAATTTAAACTTGCATGCATTGTAACTTTCAGAGTAGGAGTATAAATAATACTGAAAGAGCTCTGAAAGACCTTTTTTTTAGAGAGTCGATTTAATAAAGACGCCATCTTATGAAAGCATGCTAGTAAAAAAGACAGATCGGGAGTAAATAAAGAATAGATCAGAAGAATCTGAATTTCTTACTTTGTGCATCTTTAATTGTTAATCTTATTTCTTAGTCATCTTAAAATGTTATTCTGGCCATTGTGTGCATTTCTTACACTGCATCTATAAAGTATATAAGCATAAGAGTGCATTTGTGTATAAGTATGTTTAAATGTATGTATATTTCAGTATATGAGTATGATACGTACAGATGCTTTCTTTTCCTTTTCTGTGGATACATAAGAAAAAAATACAGTACAGCTATATATATATATATATATATATATATATATATATATATATATATA
>JBBMOC010000038.1:3003763-3183182 GCA_037975185.1 Centropyge bicolor | reverse complement strand
GCTCTCTCTCTCTCTCTCTCTCTCTCTCTCTCTCTCTCTCTCTCTCTGCCCCTTTCATTCATTTGTCCTCCTCTTTTGTCATTGTTGAAGAGGTTGGCTGATGCCCCCTCTCACCAGCCCCCCCACCACCCCCAAACACAAACACACACACACACACACACTCACACACACTTTTGCATATTCATTTCATGTTAAATTGATGGATTAAGTTATCCCTGGCTCAAAATCAATCGTGGCTCGCTTTTCCTTATTCCTTTACACTGAAGCACAATCCCACAGAGAGAGAGACAGAGAGAGAGAGAGAGAGAGAGAGAGAGAGAATGCATTGAGACACTGATAAGGCTCAGTCCCATTATATGTCATTTTAAACAAAGCAGCAAAGCAGCCTGTGGAGACTCCCTATCAGCTATTAAACAGAGACGTAGCATGCAGCCTGAGATTGATGATTAGCATTTTCTCCTGGTAGAATAAAGATGCCGGCCTGGACCAGCGATAACCGGAGAGAGGAAAAAGAAATGCTTCCCCTTTTCTCCCCTCTTTTCCTCTTTTCTCTTTAGTATTTTTCTCTCTCCAGAGTCCATAAATATCCATATCCATAAATAACTATTCTTTCTCTTTTTTTCTCCCACACTCTTTTTCTTCGTTTACTCCTTTTCTCCCTCTCCACTCCCTCTCTCTCTTTAGGCAAATAAATGCACAGTTGCTGTTCTTTTGTCTCGCGTCCTTGTGTAATC
This sequence comes from Centropyge bicolor, assembly GCA_037975185.1. Taxonomy (NCBI): domain Eukaryota; kingdom Metazoa; phylum Chordata; class Actinopteri; family Pomacanthidae; genus Centropyge; species Centropyge bicolor. Next base: position 3,182,448 of record JBBMOC010000038.1, on the reverse strand, counting down.
TGTTAGGAGTGGACAACGTGGAATCCCTTATGTCACAGCCGGAGACTTGTAAGTCCAGGCCAGATACAAGGCAGAATGACACAGAATGAAAGCGGGGTAAAAGGGGGGATTTAAGTAAGAGTTTGATAGGAGCGTGTAGGGCCATTGTTTTCTTTGCTGCAAGACCAATGTCAACCATTGTGCTGGGACAGTTTTAACACCATGTAAGGGCTGCGAGACAGCTGGGTTTAAGATGTGAAAGTTTCTGCTTGATAATCTGTCTGCTGTTGAATGTCATTGAATGCAGCCACAGTGGGAAATTACATATGCTCTTCAAAACTACAAAGCATCCTCCTCTCAGATGTTTTTTCTTTTTCTTTACAAAACACTTGTGCGAGGTTGCAAGAATAATTTTCTTTCTTATAATTACAAGTTTTGGAACATATGACCCCAAGTCACCAAAGTCAAATGCATTGTGACCTTCTCATCTTTATGTCTTTGTTAAACTGACATCTATTTTGAATTTTGTCTCAGTCATTTGACCTTTTGTAGTGGACAAATGCATTTCTCGTTTTTCTCATTTGTGCATAGCATAAAAAATTAATTGATCTACACTACAACAGATATTGCTGTATTACATTGTAAATTCTGTTCCTTGATTTAACTGGAGTTCTGCTCTCTCCAGGAGTATATTCTGAGATTTAGAGAATGTCTTCTGCTTGGGAACAGCAGATATTTATTTGACTGGTGTAAAAAGCTAAAGTGTCCCAAATCACTACTGAGGTGCAAAATATTAAAAGTCTATATTAAAACGTGAAACATCTAATGTTGGTAGTGTTATGAGGCTTATTATTTAATCATAATTTAGCAGACTTTAGATGTCTCTCCAACTTTGTCTTTTTCTAACTTGGACCTAAATGTCCTCTTCCTTATCCAGATTCCTCCAAATAAAAGGACCGCTGTCAAACTTTATTGATAAGATCTGCTGACTTCATAAGCAATCAAAGTGTCCTGGCTTTCCATTTATAGTAATTCCCTTTTCCACCCCAGTGCAATCCATACTGCCCCCCAATACATATAGCTTGTCATTTCTACATTAGGTAAGCCTGCTGTTTCATCTCTTAAGCACTCCATGTTTCAGGAGATGTTATATAAAAAATGATTCACAGAACATTGCTTCTGTGTATTTTTACTTCTTTATTTCTTAATGCAGCAGCATATGAACATCTGTCAAATAAAGTCAAAATACATACGCAGCCTACATATTCAATTACAGTTGTGAGAGAGTTCCCATGGTTCCTTGCTGCCATTTGCTGCTCGCGTATTTGTATGTATGCCATTGTTGCCTATAGCTGATCTTTTGCTCTAAAGTCAAGAGACATGTTTGTGATGAAATAGTTCACATTGTACAATTCAAATAAAGTGCAGCCGATCACAGAAAAACTTCCAGTTAGGATAGTTTATCATATGATTTTGTTGGTAAAACCAGCCAAATTGAATGTCATGGTGTTTTCAGTTCATGTACCAGAAGGTACATTATCACCCACATACACACATAATACATGCAGGGGCATGCACGTACTGTAAAAAGTCAAGCTCAAACATATACATGAAACCACACTGAGATACAAAATCATGCACAACTACATGTTTATCTTTGTGTATACACACATACTGTACATGCAGTAACACATACACTTACAGTAAGGATGTGGATGTGGAAGATGTGGATGTAGACACACATAAAGACACAATGTTTGCCTTGCCATCCTCCCAGTGGTCTTCCCAAGTGGTCAAAAGAACATCACTAGAGCTCCTCCATTTGCTCACAACTAGTACTGCAACAACAACAAAAAAAAAATCCTGTATGACATATTCCACTTTGTAGCAGCTGACAACACATATGGTATCCAAGAAATATGTGTTTGGAAAAATATGACAAGGTATATTTCATATAACATGCAGGCTGCCGATGCCCCCCCCCCCCCCTTTTTTCATCATAAGAAGCAACACTTTTCCAGGCCAGAAAAATGTTCTAAGACCCAAAGCAGTTGTAACTAGTGATTAAAACCAAAAACAAAAATGTGGTGGCTTTTGGCCAGTTTTATGTTTCTATATTCCAACTATGAAGAAAACAAAAAAACACTGTAGACTAGGCTGTAGACTTGTATGAAAATTTTATCTTATATCAAAGTAACTCCAAAGGTCATCTTCAGATGGTGCATTAAATCAACTAAACTTGACAGAAACGAACATTAAAATCGACATTTAAAGACCAATGAAGTTGGTGGCTGATTGCTCAATATCATAATGAAGGCCATTGCAGTAGCAACATTGTAATATTTCCACAAAGTCTAATGTGTTTTCCAGACACTATTATATTATACTGAGCAGCTCCAGTGAGTTAATTGGTGGCTATTTGCTTTGCTCAGCAGCATTATGGCAGTAAGAGCGAGGATACTCTTCTTCTCACTCGTTCATATTCTACACTCACATTTCCCCAGGTCTGCGGATTAGACCTGGCTACCCTACAATCATAATCTCTAACCTCTGAGTTGTCACCACCGCCACAAAGATTTGAACTGGATGCCCTGGAGAAGATGAGAAAAATGGCCGAGGGAAAGAGACAGGAAAGTACAGCAGGAAAAGGGAGCGTGAAATCAAAATCCCTTTGCTTTGATATCTTTGTCATCACCATAGATGGTCAATTAGACTAAACATTATCTGCTTTACAGAACAGGACATGACAAGAGAGGTGAAGAGAGAGAGAGGGAGAAAAAAAAGAACACATTTGTTGCAGTGTCGACAGATGTGGAGACATGGAAGGACATTTCCCAAAAAGAAACTTAACTTGACCCAAGAAATCTGACATCGTTCTTTCATCAATCTGACCGTGAGTTTATCCCCCCATGCCCCCCCCCCCCCTCCATTCCTGCATTCCCTGACCACTTGTTCCTATCAAAGGGGAGTAATTTTGTTTTTGTCTACATCTCCTCAATCTGCTTGTCAAGAAAAGAACTCACTCTTTGTTTCCGTCTCTCCTTCTCTGCCCAACCTTTTACTTCGCATTTACCCGGTCTGTTCATATAATGTTTGTACTGTGCTGTGTCAACATTCTCACATCAAAATGTGTAATAGTAAAGTTTTTGCACAATGAAAATTGTAGTCGTCAGTAAAGGCTACAAAATTGAGAGATGCCAATTTTTTTTTGTCCTTCATTCCGTTTCTGCTTTCTTTGTTAAGTTTTTATGTTTAAGGTGTTTTATAGCCTGTGATTGTAAAAAAGGAAATTGATCATTTAGTGAACAAATGTGTTATTATTTTCAAGAATATGTTGCTGTGAATATTTATTATGAAATCATTATTCTTAAAACATAGAATGATAGTGACACAAAAACAGCACTGAGCCACTTCATCAAAAGCACTCAAAATCGCACTGGCTTTGTCTGAGGATCATGGGTAATGTAGCCTTCCACTGACAAAAACAAACAAACAAAAAAACAACTTTATTTCACAGAACTGAGGGGCTGATGCTCATAGAGTTTTGAGAAATGACAAAATATGTGTATTTAACAAGCTGGGACAGAGAATGGGTTCGGCTCTGGAGGGTGGCAGCAGCAATGTGCCAAGTCCGTTGGAAATACAAAGAAGAAGAAATACGTTGTCACTGGGACACTTTGAAATCAACATATTATTATTATTATTGAAATGAGTAGAATTACTTTTGTTGAAAATTGTAATGATATAAAATCGTGGAGAAAGTATAGTTGTTGCATGGTATCAATCTGGTCATCTAACTCTCACCTAGACAACAAAAAAGCCAATGACCAAAAACTATTCCTTTAACTCTGATATGGGATCCTACTGCTTCATTGACCATGAATAATTTAAGACATTCACTTTATGGACACATAAAATAAACAGCATTTTAACCTTCAAAATCCTCTACTGTGAAACAACAGCAAATCTATCTGCTATCTTCAACTCACTGGCAACTAAAAGCCAGAAATAAATATTTGAATATTTGGCAAACACAAACCAAATCTGAGGAATATTAGGAAGACAAATTTCTTCTATTCCATGTTCTTCATCTTACACATTACAGAAGATGTGGACCACTGAAGTGATGGGTGTGTGCCTTTTAGTGAGAATCATTTAAGCCAATTCATATACATAATGGATTATTCCTACTAAATTATGAAGCATAACACCTGCCACGCTACGATGTTGGCAGCGTTGTTCCATACTTCAGAAACCAGAGTGATGCTTGTTGAAAGCTCTGCTTCTTAACCAGTGTATCATGACAGTCTGGTGTGAGATCTAGTGAGCATTCCTGTTCTAGTAGAAATCATTGATAGATGAAAAAAAAAGAAGGAAGAAATTATATTAAGTAATCATAGCCTCTCTTTTGCTCTCATACACACACACATCCACACACAGACATGGGTCATCAATGTCCTGGTGCCTTATCATGGTTTTAACACTGGGGCAGATCAGTGGTTTCTGTCAACTAACACTCAACCCTTGACGATAGCACAACAGGGCATGGGTGTGTGAGTGTGTGTGTGTGTGTGTAGTGCAGCATGCAAGAGTTTATCTGTTTCCTCTTCCTGCTCTCTATCGTGAAGTCACATTCCAAAGCCATGACCTCCCCCTTTCATTCCCAAACCGGCTTATGTCTCCATTTATTGTCCCTTGTCTGTTTATTCAATGCTTCAGTCTTCCTTTTATTTTCCGTCAAGAAGCTTGACAACACAACTGAAAAGTGAAGCTTACACAGAGAAGATCAAAGCACGGTGAAAAATCCAAAATTCTCAGTCATCCGGTCGCTCCAGCCACAGCCACAGCTTTTCCTCAAGGTCAAAGGTCATCTCTTGAGTTTTCATAAGTGTCAGATGTCACATTCATGTGTTCAGTGCATCAGTCTCACCTCCTGAAGGGCCGACTCTTTTAAGATGGAGGGTGATGATTTTCCCCATCAAACATTACCCTTCAGAAGAGGGCACTCAGCAGCACTTACCAAATTCTTCACAAAGAAAACACACACACAAACACACGCCTGTATAATCCCTCTTTACACGCCCCTGTGTAGCGCGTCTTTGTTTTCGCCTGTGTAAAATTACAGTTGTACAGGTGTCCAGCCGGCAAAGCGACGCTGACAGACAGGCACGCAAGAGGACAGCCAAGCACTTGTGTTCGCCACAAAGATCTTTCTTGTCTTACAACTGGCTGTCCTGCCCAGCATGTGGCTTTGGTTACAAAACCCGCTCTTCTAGCAGGAGCCCCCTTCATCTCCCCGAGGAACACAGAGGACGTATGGAAGGTGCTTTCCGAGATGAGCGGCAAAGTGGCTTCCTCTTTCAAAGGGCCGTGGATGTACATGGCTCACGGATTCCTGTGTTAGCCGCGAGATAGCGCGGCACCTGGAGATGCCAGACAGGAAGAAAGGACAAGAGACCAGAGGAGAGAGATGAGGGGGAGAAAAAAAGAAACAGAGAGAAGCCGCTTAGATTCGATGCCAGAGAACAGACCAGCAACTCTCTCAGATTTCAAATGTCCGTTGTGTGAAATTGTGGTTTCAAACACTAACATTCTGACTGCTTACCCACCTCTATACCCCGCCTCATCCTGCACTCATCATCAGCATATCATGAAACGTGTAGATTAGTGCTTTCACAGAAGCACGCCGCACAGAGCCGAGTATTATGAATTCCACTTTTACCTGTTGGACACAAATCCCCTCTGTTGGATAAATCTACAGTATTATACATTGTTTTGAGGGGGTTTTTTTATCGTTGGAAAAAAAAATTCTAATGCAGCCAAATGTAAACCAGAAAATTCATGTGTCTAAATCGCACACAAAGACAAATGAAACAAAAGGAAACATCTTTGTTCCTGGAGCTTGCGACTGGGGTAAAACAAAGGGCCTTTGGTGATTGACACATCCAGAGAGTCCCCCTGCCAATCTTGCGCAATCCATTTCCTCAAGCCAAAGTGTTCTCTTTGTGTGTTGAATATGTTTTGGAACATGCCGGCCATTGATTGACATGGGCGCAGGGGCTGGTAAAACATTACTGTGGTGTGAAGCAAACAACGGTCCGTCTGTCACTCTGCCTCAGATGTTTGGCCTGAGGGGGTCCACTGATATAATAATGCCTCAAAAACCTGGACATTCTCTCTCTCTGGTTCTCATTCTGCTCCCTTTCACTTGTTCTTGCTGCTCTAAAACATTCCCATTTGTTTTTTCCCCCCCTTTAATTATCTTTGAACTATCCACCTGGTCTTCTGAGGGCCTGCACCGACAATGTCTCTGATGTCCTGCCACTACGTTTGTTACAGCAAGATGTTTTCTGTCTTCAAATTTCCCTCATGGCAGATTTTTATGAGTTGATTTTACAAAGTACAAGAGACTGTTTCAGTTTTGGATCCGAGTTTAAAGGTGCATTGTCTGCAATGGAAGGCACCTAAGACGACAGCCATTGTTTGCTGAGAGGTGGGATGACACAAAATTGTCCCCAGACTTTTCCTAAAGCAATAAAACTTAGTCCACTTCAACTGATCACCACCATAATGTTGACAAAACCACATAATTACACTGATAATTGTCCCATTTGGGGTTCTGTGATACACCATGCAAGTGTCAAATGCAAGAGCAAAGACTATGCACAGCAATGATAGTGACATATTTATACTTGTTTAGGATATTGAAACTTCCCTCTTTTTCTCTCTTCAAACAGTTGGAAGGCATAGTAGTGACACCCAGTGCGAGTCACCACCTTGCACCTTTCTGTTTCCAAATGAAAACAATAGAAAAAAAAAGCTGTATATATAAAATGTCCTGGTACTTGTGTATTTCCAAAATGTCATATGGATTGATTCAACACTGGCATTACAATTTTAATCAGCGGTGTAGAACCAGGTGTTAAAACGCATGCGGCAGCCCTCCGGGCCATAAGAAATTGGACAAGGCACCAGGAAATTGTGTCTCCTCCAGAAACAAGTGTTTTGTGATTGTTTACCCCATGTCTTTAAATTGCATTTCTTCCTTTTTAATTTAAGCACCTCAGCTATGGGATTGAAGGAGGGAGAGAGAAGGGAAGGGGATGTGGGAGGAATGGGGGAAACCTTTTTCACATTTTTTTTTCTTTTTTCTGTCCCTCCATCTTCTCCAGTATTAACCCTGTCTGATGTGATTCCTGTCAAATGCAAATGTCACGACCTGATATGGTCAGCCCACGGGGCACTTTGGCTACATGTGCTACACCCAAATTAAAATATGAAGTTGAATACTGTGTGTGTGTGTGTGTGTGTGTGTGTGTGTGTGTGTGTGTGCCCTGTGTTTGTGCACATGCATGTCTGACTGCTGATCTTGACATACTTGCAATTACAAAAATTAAAAAGAATTTACAAAAATAAGCAAAAACATGATTGCCGCGAGGACAAGGGGAAATTAAGTGTGAAAAATAACACACAGCTTCCAAAATACAGCAGCTTTGTTCACGCCATATGCCTCACCATATACGTGAACATGTAGTCCAATCAATAGGATTGCAAACGGGGGCTTCTATATCAAAAGAGACTCTGTAAACTGCTGTGCACGCACAATTCAGCTCCTGAGCACCAGAGTCAGGCACTGTGGTAAATAAATGCTGCTTTCAGTTTTTCTCTGCAGTACCTCTCATTTGTATCACCTTTGTCTTAATTAATATTAATGTTAATGCTAAAATGTTGCTGGCACATTAACAACAAACATTCGCCTACAAAACCTTGTGTTAAGGATGAAAATCAATGCAGGAAGTTCATTTACAAGGCACATTCAAGACATCTCTATTGTATACTAAAACCCTGTATCATCTGTATGTGTCAGTAAGTTAGGAATCATTATTCTCTATCTTCCATAGGCTCTAGATTTATTTCTGGCTTGATGCTTTAATTCAGGTGTTCATCTTTTGAATAAAACATATCTATATACCGTTGTTTGCATACTTTGACGGCTACAGCTGATAATTAGGTGGAAGCACTGCCTGTAGTGTGAATTTCCTCAAGGGGATGAATAAAGTATCTACCTACCTACCTACCTACCTAGTGTGCCTAGAACAAAAGGAAAGGTTATACCTATTATTAACAGACTATGTATTCAGCTCTGCGTGTAGCATAGGAGTGGGTGGAAATTTACTGTGAAGTGGGCTGTATGGTCCTCAAGAGCTGTATCTGTAAATCCGCCTGTGTGTCCGTTACAATACATATGATTGAGTGGGTGTAATGTCCCACTATTATTTATTCTGAAATATGGCACACCTGAATGTACTGAGGAATTTTCACCACTAGAGGGAGGCATATAATCAGTTATGAAGAGCCATTCAATTCAAACGCGATCCAATATAGTATGTAAATGTAATGTGAGTAATACCCCAAAAGGAATCAGGTCTCTGTGTAAGATGAGTAATACGTGGTCAAATGTTCTGTGTGCTATAAGTGATATATGAATGACTAAATCTTTAATAGGTATAAAGCCATAGTGCTGGATGCCTCAATGTTTTCAAATACATTTTTTTAGGGATAATTCAACTGTTTGGTATCATATATTGCTATGAAACATAAATGCAATAGCTCAAAGACAAATGTCCTCCTATCATTTCAACTTACTTATGTACCACTTTATATGTTTCACCAAGTAGTTAGAAAAAAGTGTGTTTTTCTACAAAAGACTCATTAGTGTTCATTATGTAACAAGTCAATCTAAGTGACAAGCATTTGCATTCATGCAGATACAGAAATAAGTGAAACATTTGGAGACTGCTGATATCCTTCCTGACATATGTATATTGACTAAAATGATAAATGATGTTAACTAATGGCATTAATATCCGATTTTTAGCTCCTCACAATTATGTAATGATGACATGTAAACCATCTATAAATATATGATATCTATGAATATAATATTTATGACGTAATTTCATATCTGGCTGTTGTGAGTCATTTAGCCAGTGACTGTACCCTGAGCATTACACCCACTCAGTTAGTTATGAGTACACATACATGCACATGCTCACACACACAAGGACAGACACAGCTCTTGTGGACCAGGCAATCCACTTTAAAGTACATTTTCACAGAGCCGTCCAATAATAAACACCAACTCCCACTCTTCTGCCTCATGAAGGGCTGGACACCAATTCTAGTCTGCTAATAATAGGTACAACCTTTCATTTTGTCCTTATTACAGCCTGAGCCACCCGAGTGCCTCATAGATAGATAGATAGATAGATAGATAGATAGATAGATAGATATGGATTCAATTGTGCAATTAATTCATTTACTTATTTGTTCATTTGTTAGCCAGTGTTTAATTTGCACACACACACACACACACACACACACACACACACACACACACATTTGTGAATCCCTGTCCTCATCAGGACAGTCCATTGACATAATGCATTCCACAGAACCTTACCCTTATCCAGGTTGTTTTCCCCTGACTAGATCCTTGCTTGTGTTGTATTTACTCTCAGATGTACGTCGCTTTGGACAAAAGCGTCTGCTAAATGAAATTGTAGAATTGTAGAAGTCACACTTGTAGAGAAGGTGGCAGGAAGCACCCACAGGTTGGTGTGCATTGAGGTTTAAGTCTGCATTGCTATATAAAAATGACACACACACTGAGGTTGCAGCAATGGTTTGTTCCTGTGTGTGTGTGTTGTATTTCAGAAATGAATGTTAGAGACACAGTAAACCACATACTGTATTGAAGCAACATGCAATATTTGGTTTCACTTGTCTGTTACAGAGATGAACAATGTTTGCTCATATGTTTCATCATCATGTGCATGAATGTGGGAAATGCAAACTGAGAACAAGAGAAAAGTACAAATCTCGAGGATTCATGGGAAATATAAAATGTATTAAGGTACTGTGCCTGTGTCCCTTGTCCCTATAAGCTTAACATCTCTAAATCAGCTTTTTCCAGTTGCAGCAATGCAGAATGAGGTAAACATGACAACAACCAGCAAACATAGGTAGATTGTATTCACTTGTATTGTTTTATCAGATAATGGATGAAACACATGAAAGAAACATTTGTTCATGTGCAGGAAATGCTAACTTTATGAAGCTTATAGTCCAGTTAAGGAAAAAGGGAAAATAAATAATTTCAAAATATGTATATAAGCTTTACACGTGCTGGTTTCATGTACTGGTTTATCTATTTTGTAAGTGAGTTGCTTTTATGTTCTCCAATAGTCGAAAAGTATTGAAAATCTATATTGCGATTCTTAAATTTTCGACATTCCGGAGCGAGTGAAGGCAGCATCACGTCGTGCAGCACACGGCTGCATGGATTCGGAGGATGTGTCCCGCGCATGCGCCCTGTGGAAGCAGAGGAATCGTGGCTGTGTTAGCATCAGAGCTAGCGGAGTGGTTGGGGGAGCACGGTGTGGAGGAAAGGCGTCCTGCGCACTGAAGGCAGAAAGATATCGGCGACTTCAAATATCCCCAGCTAATCCTTGAGCTAACCATTATCCCTCCATGCCGTCCAGGAAGGAAAGATAACAGTAATAACCCTGCACTGCCACCTCAATTAGCCGCCGTGAACACAGATAAGAGGGGGACTGCGTTTTTAGCGTGGAGACTCTTCCTCTGAGGCAGAACCGGGTCTCTGGTTTGAATATTAAGAAAATAGCTGCAAACTCGACTGAGGTGACTTCTTTTGAGAATGAGGCTCAAACAATGTGCGATGGAAGGAGATGGAAAGAAGATGGACCAAGCTCCACCGGTCAGAAACCCTTTTGTGCACGTCTTGAAATTCAGCCCTCTGGAGAAGGCAAAGGTAAAAATTCATGCCTACAGGCGAATGATTTACTCCTGAACATGTGGGTTAACATGCTACTTTAGTAACTAGCAGAACATTAACACCTTAATTTGACACAATTTAGAGGCTGTCACCATCGTTTAACTTGGCAATGCCTCCTCATTGCATGCAGTCAGCTGTGCTAGTGTTAGCTAGCTGCTAACAGTAGCTCCATACATGTTGCTTGCTCTCTTCTTGGCTCGCTGCCCTGCTTTAAGGATGCTGTAAAAGGATGAGAGTCTTTTTTTGCTAAAGAAATGGAAAGACTCATGCATTTCACACATGAGTATATAAAACACGAAAACCAACCCTCCTCACCCAGGAATCCGCTAACAATCCACTAAAATGAATTAGAGCTATTGGAGCATGGCCGCCTGTCCAGGATGGGCCTAGCTTGTTGCTCTTTAACTGTTATCACTGCTATTAGCAACCAGCATGTTGCTGTGTAGTTTTTTACCAATATATCATGCTTTTGCATTAATTAACTGCACCATTCATTTTAATCAGAGCACCGTTATCTAGCTTTTCCTTGCATTTTTTTTTCTTGCTTTGTCGGTTATCACACTCACCCAGCATCCAACACGTGTGGATGTGGAGGCTGATCAGTCATTTTTTAAAGATATGATTTCCCTCGTTTAAAATAGATTAGTCGCCTCATTAAGTTTTACTATTTTGCAGCATGGAGCACATGTGCAGCCTAGCTATCCCTCGTTGCTGTTGATAATCAGATTTAGAGCTTTCAGGCTTCTCTGCAGAAGGTGTTAACTTGCAGGCTACTTCAAGCTTACAGCCACTGGTTTTATTTTATATACTTAAGCTACATTGTCATGTCATGTCATTGTCGAGTTAAAATAATGTCTTTTGTGGAAATATCGCAACATGCACATAGGAAGGAAACCTCCACCCATCATGTATGCAAGTGAGCACTGTCTTGTTCTTTCAAACTAGGGCTGCTGATAAATTTGGAGACACATGTGGGCCTAGTAGTTCACATCCTGTGATCTCTCTGAGAAGCTTAAATAGAGAAATGTGTGTGTATCCACCCTGAGAAATGGGTTAGCATTAATCAGTGAATTGAGGGAATAGATCCTGGTCAATGCAACACACATTTGTACATAGGGATTCAGATGAATTTTTTTCTGCTTTGTGTCAATGGACTTAAGAAGTTGTGTCCCTATTGAACAATATATCCTGCTTCATGTTTGAGCATGTAGTACTCTCACACGAGAAAAAAGGGCCAGATATATTTTAAAATGCCAGCATCCATTCTAAAATTGATTGATATGAGTGTATTGTCGGTGAAGCTCTGAGATAAACAAATAAATGATGTGTTAGATCTTGGGGGGGAAAAAAACAGTTTGCCCTCTCTTGAAATTGGCAGCAGCTTTCCAGAATTGCAGTTTGATTGACATCCTGCAGCACATATCTTGTATTGTTTCCTGTAAGTAACAGTAATAGTAAAGCACATTATTGTCTCATATAATAACTGCCAAAATGATCAACATAAAGATTAGTACATAAGGGGTATGCAGTAAAGTATCAGTAAACAGTTGTATTTGGGACACAGCTGTGAAGTATTTTCAGTAACAGCCTTCAGTCTAATGGGAGAGCCTCAGTTTTATGAATGGCGCTACTCTGGCATAGCAGGTTTACGAGTGTATCTTGTTACAAGTAAGAATAGTGACCAAGGGAGGTTCACACACATTTCTTTCCTTCCGGCTCTTTTGTCAGAGACTGAAGGGAGGAAAAAAAGGTAGAATGTCAGGTGGACCGAAGCCTAGGAGGCTGGTAGATTTGATGGTTTTTCCTATAAGGAATGTAATAAAGTCAAGGAAGTTATTAATGGATCACAAAACGTATAGATTATTTATTTAGACCAAATATGATCTATTGCTGTGAAAGCTCACCACACTTTGATTATATGTGAACATTAGAATTAGCAGAATAATTGATTGACTTTGACAACTATACCAAAAATCTGTTGTGAAGTTCCCCACTGTGGGACGAATTAAGATTTATCTTATCTTAAAAGTAATGGCCAAACAGTACAGAGAACTTCTCATTTTTCCACCAACATTGGCATTTAATTGTCACGCTCTTCTTTTGTTTGTGTTGTAACTTCACATTAAAGAAGTCAGAGAGGCCAGGCACTTGAAACCGGTTTCGTGTTAATGCTAAGTGGGTCATGAGGGTATGGATTTGAGTTTCCTCGTTGTTCTGATGTAACTGAGAACAATTGTCATGAATATTTGTGCTTATCTTGCTTTTGCACCCACTGCAATGGAGAAAGATGCAATCAGAACTGAAACTCAGACGAATAGTGCAGAAAGTGATGGTTCAGTCCACTGGTTGCCTCGCTAGCAGACAGATGAAACCACATAATCTCTTTATAACTTCAAAGAGAAAAGGGACTGTAGTATGTGCCCCTTGTCTATATTAAAAGTATGGGGCTAAGACGGGAACTGACACCTCACTTACACCTAGTATTAAAATGTGATCTGTGTCTGGCGGAAGTCTGGCTCGCATTATGTTCAAACCCTAGGTAGATGTAAATGCAATCTCCAGTGTACAATCATCCTTAAACACCGTGTGTTTTTAGATAAAATATAGGCAGTTGTTCAACTTTAGAGAGTGAGCAAGTGAATAGACTGAAAGAGACACACCTCTAATTAGCAATTAAATGTCTGTTCTGTGTTATTCAAAATAACTGTGTGGAAAATGAAGGCAATACGGGTGGGAAATGAATGATGGAGTTAGAAATGACTGTGTGTGCGGTGGTGTGTGTTGCACTCATCTGTGCAGCTCATCTGCTGTTAACAAGGCAGATAATTTATCCAGTCTCAGAGTAGCCTACGTGCCCTTACTGCAACACAATGGGACAAACTGGCACTATTTTTATATGAATGGAAAACCTTAATTTATCTTCCATGTTTACATGGGGATTGAATTTGTTGTAGACAGTGTTGGTTAAAGTTGGTATACTTTCTTACTTAACTAAGCAACTCAAATCACAAAATGTTTTTTTTGTTACCGCCTCAGATTACTCAGGCACATATTTTGTTCTTTAGGACATGGATCAGATCTCAATAAGGATAACTGGAACCCATTACCAAGTGTAAATACCATGGCAAGATTGTTGTCTATTATCTGCATCACGTATCCAGATACAGTTCTCAGTTTAGCCAGAGATGGTTAAAATTATGTCCAACTTGTATTTTGAGAACATTTTTGACTATATTGTATTTGCAAAATCTGCCATAGTTCCCACTAGGAGAGGTAACAGATTGCAATAAGAATAAGAAGCAGGCCATGAAAGTATTCCTGGTGTCAGGCTATTAGGATACATTTCTACCCGTAAGTGCGGGCTGATTGCCCAACAACTAATAGGCTTTAGCTGAGTTAAAAACTAACCTCTTGTAACATGCCAAATTGGAGTTGTTGCTCACAGTGCAAGTATCTGTGCCGTAAACCACACTAGTGAGAGGAACTGGAGACCTTTCACTTCTTTGTTACCTTGTGACTTTTAGTTTTGGTTTTTTCTTTGGGAGTGTGTGTGACATAGGGGATTGTGGTTCAAAAACAGGGACATAGAGTGGACACATCTGACTAATAGCCACATTAGTCAATTGACCAAGTCTTGCAGCAGCTGTGGAGATTTAAAGATGCTCATTAGTAGGCTATACTGTAATTCAACAGCCTGACCTTTCAGCCTGATCCTTCAGTCCGTATAAAGATGCCCTTGCAGTTTTACACCTTGATGAGCTCATTAATTGATCTACAGAGGTGATTGGTATAGTTGCAATGTGAGAACTCATCGCTGTGTTTTTGTTACCGATTTAGACGTATCAGCAAACATTCCAGCCTTAATCTACCCGTAAACCAAAAAACTTGGTAAGGTGTCAGAGGGCAAACCGCTAATCTTAAAGTTAATTTAATTCCCAGCATAGTTTTAACAAGCCTAATTTACATTCCTTGTGTGATTTATTGGGGAACCCTGCAGAGACGTAAATCTGTTTTGATCCTGCCAAAGCAGCAATGAGTCAATAGCCTTTTTCCCCTATAGATTAGTATTTCTGCGTATTGGCAACAGTAGTGGGCAACTAAGGTCTTCTTCACAAGAGTAGGCATACATATTAATCAGACAGAAATTAAGATGCAGTTTGCTCAGTTTAAGGCCCAGAGTTGGAAAGGTTCAGTAGCCCCCAGTATAGTGTTAATAACCAGTTTACAGTATTGCTTGTTATTGAGACCTGAAGGTGTGATTAAAGTAAAGCCATAAAGTCTCCCACTATGAACTTTCTATTTTTATTTTGTATTTTTTAGTCACAAAATTTGTCACATGTATAATATGCATTGCTGTGCTCATGTTGTTTTATATCCGCTGCTACCACACAGAACATCCTTACCAAAGACTGTGAGAAACTAAACACTCTGATGCAGCTTCACCCTATCACCCTACGAGTAAATTGCTGAGTGAATTGTGGAGTGAAGCATCTGCATTCTGAAAGCAGGAAGTTCACACACATGTCTCCATTACCACTAAAAAGGTCACAACTACACCTCTCTGTCACCTTGCCATAGCATGTAGAACACAGTTTGTGGCCATGGTTGTGTCTTAGATGAATATAGACATACATATAGGCCTTTATATCTGATTACACAGTTAAAAGAAAAACAGATGATAAAAAAAGATAAATGGATATCCGCTACATGATCCGTCACAGGCTTTAAAAAAAAAAGCATTTTAAGTCTACTTTAAGATTAGTGTGAAACTGCTTTTGAAACAGATGCTTGCATAATCTCCCTCACTCTCTTTAACCTGCATATTGATGGTTAAAAATGCAGACTTGTTTCAACCTTACATGCTCGTCTTCATCAGTGCAGAGTTAACAGACTTTTAACACCTGGCTCACAGTTGACTACAGTTGTTTCCATTTTGTTAGTAATACTTACAAATGACAACACCTTCAGCACAGAGTTATACCTGCTTTGTCAGATACAAGATAACTCTGAAGTTGAATCAGTCCATATGAACGTTTATTTTGTTTTAACACAATGCCTGATTTGATTTTAACTCATACATAACCTTGGTGCTTTTGTAGCATTGCCTTTATTTTAATTTAAAAAAGCCTTTTATTACAGTGCCTGACTTCACTCTAACTTATAAATAACCTTTTGCTTTTGTAGCGTTGCTTTTTATTTTAATTCTAAGTGACATTCATGCCTTCTCATGCTTTGGACCTGAATAAATTTTTTAACAAATGCATTATACAGTGGCTTTAAAGCATTCCTGGCAAGGCCCCTTTTATTATACGGTGAAAAGTACAAGTAATTACTCAGTTGTTTGTTCTTTCTTGTGTAAAAGCGTATACTTGATATTTGTATAAAAAGGAAACTATGCGCAGTGGAAATGTATAATTAATTCATGTATCTTAAGAGGATCTTGGGAAAAGTAAACACTTTGGAGAACTATGAAAACAGACAGAAACGAGGCTGGTGTGTCATTGCGATAACAGTAGCGTTGCTGCGTAATGTAATTTTGTGACTCCCCCATCCAACAAAACACATCTTTAATGTAGATAATACAATCAAAATATGCACGTGTTTGTCTCTTAAACCGCAAGTATGTTTTGAGGAAAGAAATAATGTGTAAAAAGTTACTACTCCTCCTAGTCTCCACAATGTGTTACCTCCTCGATTTGTCAGTAGTTTAACAAGCAGGCTTTAAATTGATTGATTTAGATTGACCATATTATCAGACTCCCTGGATAAGATAAGTGCACATAGCCTTCATACTCCCCAGTAGTGGCTGCTATCAAGATAAATATTGACATAAGATAAGCACCTCTATCTGGGGCTCACAACGAGCCGTAAGATAAACAGTTGCCATTTGACTCAAACACTCACAAAGTGTTGGAGCCTTCAAGAATTAAGGACATATGCCTTACACTTTGTAACATTCACTTAATAATGTTAGTACTCATATGTGATTATAGGAGTTGTACATATACATGAACCAAAGGGTTATCCAGTACATGAAACACACATAGCTTTTCCTCTTGGTGTTTGTATTGCTGAGCTGCAGGTGAACACTGTGATCACAGGTCATGCAGGCCTGTTGCCCTCTGTATAGTGGAGGACAAGTTCATAAAGGAAAAAGCCTCTCATTGTTTTAAACCAGTTGATCATATAGTTCATTGCTTTTCATAAGACAAAGCCATCATTGTTTTCTGGTGGGTTTTCTTTCATTGTGCTGTGTTAAAACTGTAATAGGCTCTGCTATGTTTTTTGTCTTCTATCTCGTCAGAAAATGCCAACAAGGCAGTAAATGTAGAGTTTAGTGAATTTCGGTTTCATATTGACGACTTCACAAGAAACTCCATTGATAGTGGAAAAAGTTGTCAGTTGGCATCAAGACGGCTTAATACTGCCTTCATTAGAGTCACACTCAGATTGTAACTGTGTCAAGATGACAAAACATGAATATTATTGGATCTGTTTCTTGTCTTTAACCCCCTGTCATTTTCTCTTTTCCTCAATCTCTTACAGATTGCGTTAATGACAGTCACACTGTTTCCCATCCGTCTACTCATAGCTGCATTCATGATGCTGCTGGCTTGGCCTTTTGCCTTCCTGGCCTCAGTCGGGCGCTCAGAGACCACCGTTGAACACCAGTGCCTCTGGAGGAGGTAAGTGCTTTGCCTGAAAAGACACATTTGGACTTGAGACCAGCAACTGTAGAATGCTATGGCCAGTTAGTGCAATGAGACACCCACTGATATGTTTGTTGATAGAGTAATTGCAGTAATCTGTTTCTAGTAGCCCTTTGGTGGGTCTTGTCTTAACTATGACAACGGATCTGAAAGGTCTAACATGTCACAACTCCAGTTTTAGGTTAAAAAAATCACAATATGCTCTCTCATTTTATTCCTGAGCTTTGTTGTTTGTGCAGTTGTTTGAACCCCTCTCTCAGTCTTGTGCTCCACACTTCCTGATTGTGTAATAGTCTGTCCAAAAATCTCCCACAGCAGCTATAGGTCTCCCATTGTTGAAAGCTTGTCTCAAACGAAAGACTAAAAATACCACCTGAAAGGTTAATGAACAAGCAGGTGAATAATGTCATATTTTTATAGGAGACTTGGGTATAGATGATGCTTGTAATTTAAATGTGTGGGTTGGTTGGTGAGAGAGGTCTAGAGAGAAGAAATTACTTTTTTCCTTTAAACAGAGTGAAGGTCAAGTAGGGATCATGGAAGACAATTCAGTGAAATGCAGAAAAAGACACTGGTGGTTAGCAGCCAAGATATGGCTATGAGAACGTGAGAGCATGCAAACCACTTATCAACAACTCAGAGTGAAACTCTAGGGGATTTTTTTCTGTTTGCACATTTCGAAGTTAACAATCAATCACATCTGTTTATCTATCATGTTATGCAGTGTTGGGAGATTGTATCCACATTTGCAGTTTTAATGAAAAGTGTCTTGTTTCCAGACTGGTGGACATAATTCTGAAGATCATCATGCGGGTCATGTGGTTTGCTGGAGGTTTCCATTGGATGACTGTGAAGGGCCGAAGGGCACTGCCCGCAGAAGCACCAATCCTCACCCTGGCACCTCACTCTTCCTACTTTGACGCCATCCCCGTCACAATGACAATGGCCTCAATTGTCATGAAGGCCGAGAGCAAGGATATCCCTCTCTGGGGCAGTAAGTAACAAAGAATGTATTGCTGTCATTGTTATGTCTCTAAGTGTGACCTATATGGTGAGGGAGAGAACAGCTGATCTAAGGACTCCAATCTGAAAAACATCTGTTTGACCAAAGCGCAGAGTCTCTTTGCATGGCCACAGTTATTACCCAAGTTTCTTCAGCCACATGTTGGATCCAGGGAAGTATGTGTCTTGTGTTGTGGTATGCTCTGAGCCACTTTGTAAAGGGCATTTCACAACAGTGTGTTTGATTTTGCTCCTGTATCAGTAAATAGAGGGGATTGCCCAATCTCCTTTGCAAGTACAGCTTGGCTAATTTTCTCAGCAGTGGTTTACTAGGAAATGAGTAAACACACAAAAAAATACATATGCCTTGCTGTAGTAGAATTAGAGCGTTCTTTCAAAAATAGGACATTTAGTTTTAGCTGTAACCTGGCGAGTTAATTGTGTAAAACATTCAGATTTTTCTGTCTTCAGTTCTGCAATGTAGGGCATCGTCCCAATGACATTGTAAGCTCATAAAACTATGTGTGAGGAAGCAGAAATCAAATGTTCCTCCCCAGTGAGTAAATGATCACACTCAGACTGGTAAAGGAAAATAACTCAATAGTTACTCACCACATCCTTAAAATACTGGCCTGCCAGCCTCAATTGTGACCCTGAACCGGAAATGTCTCGGGTAAAAAAACCGTTTGATTATGTCAGTAAGGTGGAGAAAATGAGGACTGAAATCCCACCTGAACCTCAGAGTCTCTGCATATTTTCTTTTAAACTGCGTCTCTGGCTCAGTTCCTACCAATCAGTGTGTTAATGTAAGAGAAAATAGTACACCAAATGAAATCATCCATCTGCCATTGTTGCCACTGAACTATTAAATGAAGACTTTGTTGTGACTTTATCAGTTGCTGTAGAGTTACCATCAATGCCAATGATGGCTTCCACCAAGTAATAATGGATAGCTAACTGGAGTGTGTGCATCGCCAAAGGCCAAGTCAGCGCACACACACTAGTTTAACAGCAGATCCTATTAACTAGCTTGCATGTACATTGACCTTTCTAGTTTAGGCATTTGTCCTCCTGTGCCTGGCAGCAGGGCATACAGTAAAAGGCCTGGCTGTGTGTTATTTTAGCCTTCCTTTCTCCTCCGGCTCTGCTTACTAAGTAATCAGTAATTAGCCACTTTGTTACATCCAGCCTGGGTGAAGCTTGCCAAGTTACTACAGCCTTGCTTGTATTAAGACACATTTACTCATTAGGAAATTGTCATTACTATCAACAACATGCAGACGATGCTTTGAAGGAACCAAGGAGCATAAACACTGGCTACATCTCACACTTTCTTTACAACTTATTTTTGGCCTGACAATTGCTACAAGTTTATCCACAAATATCTCTTCAACTTAAGTTTGACTAGTCATGTTGGCCTTGTTGTAGGAACCAGGCACCAATGCCTGGCCAAGCAAGTGGAATCCAGAATAAGCATTAAGACCTGATCAGCCACAATGACGTGTGCAGAGTGTCTCTCAGAGTACTAGCTCGAGCCCTAATCCTTTCCTGTCAGCAGACAGCTCACAGTTGGAATCAATTTCTTCTTCTCATGCCCTCACGCTCTTCTGTCTTCATCTTGTGTTGTTCTCACTCTCCTGAACTTGTTGAGTTTCTCTCTCCTTTTTTGACTTCCATGGTTTCCGAAAACATTGCTTGTCCAGATGTCTTTTTTTATCGAGCAGTTATGTTTCACATACATTTCACATGTGCATTCAAAACTCCTTATCATTGTTCTTACAACTTGCATGTAGAGTTTTATGAAAATTGAGTAAAGCAAAAGGTACAGAGGTGATATCTAAATAACAAGAAACAGAATAAAGACATCTCTGGATACCAAAAAAAAAGTACTTAGATGACCAGGAACCCCCCAAATACCCCCATCCCTTTCTTCCTCTATTATGCTCAGGCCTAATTATTGATACTGCAGGCTTCTATCTTGTGTACTGTCCAATCACTTTCTCTTTTTCTGAGCTGTCTAGCTAGAAGTTTGTGTGGCTTGTCACCATTTTTTTTTGCCCAGTATAAAAGAATGCTTTATTTATTTTGACTAATCCGATTAAGTTATATTCATATTTCAGTGTTGCTATTATTGTGTGTGTGCTATTATTTCATGTAGAACAGTAGAGGACATTGTGCAAGTTGTTTAGTAATTTAATTTGGTTTATTTGGTTTTCTGATTCTTTTAATTTTCTTTTTACTTGTTTTCTTTTCTACTTGAGGCTTCATGTAAGATTATACAGCCTCTAAAGTAGGCTTTGAATGCTTCCCAAAGAATAGAGGATGTCCCAGCAATGTCATTCACTTCAAATTATATTGGGACTCTGGGCTATTATGTGTATTTTGACAAAATTTGTTTGGTAATTAAATGAGGATTTAGTCTCCTAGAGGTGTGTAGATTACCTAGACGGTCTAAATGCAGTGGAAAGGTCCAGGGGCTGTGGTCTGATATCACAGTGCTGTGATATTTAGCGATCATTGTGAATGGGTATGAGTAGTCTATTCTACCATAGGAATTGTGGACAGATGAATAGAATAAATAGTCCCTACCCGGAGAACTCATCGTTCTCCAAATGTCCAATGTTTGCATTGTTGTTGAGGGTGTTCAGAAATTCACTTCACAAGGGAGTTTCCTTGTCGGATCTGCGTATTAAGATATGTCTCCAAGATGTTATTAAATCAGCCACCCATTATCAATTTTGTTTGGGAAATATCTGGTATTAATGCAAAGACTTTTTGAAAATATGTACAGTTACTATAATGCAGCGACGTTTGTTAGTGATCTTTTTATGCCATTAAAAAGGACACAGCTTTTCTTAATGTTATAGCTGCACCTCTTGCTTTGGCTGACAAGGCTGAATGATATACTTCCACCAGCCACTTTGTTCTTATCCTGCCGTGTGTGCTATTTTTGAAGAGGGTCTCTTGTAGGAACATAATGTCTGAGGCCAGTGACTTTAAGTGAGCCTCTCTTGACTGGGTTGTTTACTCCACATGCATTCCAACTGGAAAATGTGAGACAGTTCTCGACTCTAGTATTGTTGTTTACACTGTCTTGCATCAGCAGTTCCTCACCAGCGTAGTATTTTTAATATCAGAAGTATCAGTGCACACCATCTGAGTGAACAGTCTTCCTGTCCCTCTCACCCGACCGCCACAGCCCATCCCTCCACTGCTTTGAGCCCCCTGGATTCCCACCACGGCTCAAACCCTCTTCCCAAGGTTAACCCAGTTCCCATATTAACAAGAAAAAAAAACTACTGAGGCCAACCCAAAGTATATGTGTCACTACCTATTAAGGAAGCAGGTGAAAAATTACCTCTTAACTTCAGTTACTTACTCACTTCTGTTGAAGCTTCAAACTTTGGTCTTATAGCTTGGTAACTTGAAAGTGGATGTGTTAAAATGAAATATAGGCATGTCGGTAAGAATGTGGATATATTGTACATGCACAGATCACCACAGCATGTCTTTTTTCAAAGTGAAGATTTGTATCGTCAAGGTAATACTACACAAGGAACAGATATGTTAATTGGATAACCAAGGTCTAACCGGAGGTCTAATGTTATCGACCTCGGCCTAGTCAGTTTGCTGAATGAGAGGAGCGGGTCTTCAGGGTAGATTTGGATCCTTTAGCCTCCATGGTAGGGCTGTTTTGTCACCATAGCTTTACATAGGATGTCCTCCAGCACATGGTAGTAGGGAGGGTCTGGTGGTCTGTGTCAAAGAGAGGCCTTTCACCCAGGATCAGCCCATCTTGCAGCACCCCAGTTATGAAATCCCTTGGCCTTGGTTTGATGACTGCAATGTCCTTCAAAATCTTTGTATTTTTCGGTTACTTTTTCCACTTCAGAGTTCACTGAAGTGAACTAGTGACTTGGCGTCAAAGTGCAGTGACATCATTGAATTTTCCATCTCTTTCATAGTGATCTCCTGTGAGGCCTTAGTTGCCTCAAGGGCTGTAATGGATGTTTTCTTTTTTTGCCTCTTGCCAATTTGTCTCTTAGTATGGTGTATACAGTCTGTATATTGGCATCAATAGTGGCACATATGTCATCTTTAATCTAGCTGGCTTCAGTTTGTAGAGCAGTAATGCCAACCAATACTGTACAGATTGGTGGGTCTGCCTCCTCGCTCATATCGGGTATTTCCACATCAGTTGAGCCCAGCGCTCAGTCAAGACCTAGTTCTTGTTGATTGTTCTTTTCAGTCCTTTTTTTCATCCTAATTTTCTTCTGTTGCTCATAATTTTCCATTTGCTTGTGGTTAATATGTTTACCCAGAATCCTTTAAGGCGATATACAGGTGTTTAGCGTATTAATAAAGATAAAGTTTCCGGAGCTACCACAAGCATGTCGTACTCCTTCATTGCTCAACAACAGCACCACCTCCACAAGTATTACTTTTGCTAATTTCCCTGAAAATGCTCCCAGCTTCTACAAAACCCCTGCAAATCTAACTTAGCATATCTTTGTCTGATCGCAGTTCCTTTTTCATTTCCTTGCACTTTCAGCTTCTGTATTTCAGCTATGCTTAACAGGTCTGATATGCTAACAACACACTCAATCTGTACCCTGCACACTATGCAAATGTCATTTATTTGACTTCTCCTTTCGTAATGCATCAACTTGGTGTTCATTACGTTGATCTCAGCCTGACTGTGAAGAAGGTTTTCTTGGGTTTACACAGTCAAGTGGCTGTGGGATAGGAAGTGAAATTAACAGTAGTGGTGTTCAGTGAGAACTTTATTCAGGCTGTTGCATTGCTCTTAAGAAAAATAAAAAGTTGTACAGCGTAGTAGTGAGTGTGTTTTTGTTTTTGTTTTTTATCACTGAAAGTTAAAAATCTGATTTTTGCAATTGTGTTTTTCTGTTAAATGATCAAATCTGGTCTTTTAAAGGCAAATACAAAAATTATGACATTGAGTTATAGCTCAGCCCAACAGTACAGCAGAATTTACATAAGCACTTAACTGATCAGTCAATGTGGTTTCAGTCTGTTGAAACTTGGCAATTTTTACATTAGAGGGTGACAGTAATTTTAATAACTGATCATCATCAGCGCAGCCATCACTTCCAGATGCCTTCCAAAACTCTGACATGATTGTCAACCTTGTAGCTGGAGGCCAACTCGTTCCAAGCCTGTAATCAGGGAGTGAAGCCAGACCTTTCTTGCTTTTGTGATCAACATGTGAGACTCTTCAGACTTACACAAACAGCATTGAAAAACACATGGCCACGTGTTAGATACAGAAGATGCACCATCTAAATAAGACCTTTTCAATTACTTTTTTTCCCACATATGAAAGGGTTAGGT
This sequence comes from Centropyge bicolor, assembly GCA_037975185.1. Taxonomy (NCBI): domain Eukaryota; kingdom Metazoa; phylum Chordata; class Actinopteri; family Pomacanthidae; genus Centropyge; species Centropyge bicolor. Next base: position 3,158,544 of record JBBMOC010000038.1, on the reverse strand, counting down.
TGGCTGTTTACTCCTGCTTCCAGGCTTTGTCAAGGACATAGTCACTGGTTAGCAAGGCCCCAATTCTAATATATCCTGATATATTTTTAGTTTTAAACTACCCTACACAAGTTCCATCATAAAATAGTGTCTGTGAGTATCACCTCTTGCCTTTCCACTACCCACTGTTAAATATATTGAAACTAATATATTAACATTTTGGTTAATGTTATGCCCTTACTCGTTGTTTATGGCACATAAAAAGGCTTTTTATTGAGTTGGGCATTACATTTATATGAATGTCACATTAACACAGAGGAGTGTTTCAGTGCAACCTCATTCTTCCACTCGTCAGCACTGTGCAGCTCTGCTCTGGATTGAAATGCTTTGTTTAAGGACACCATTAGAGTGGTGGTCCATGTGAAGAGGAGCTGTCCTCTCTTCACTGTTCAGCTTTTCTTTCAATGAAGTGTTTGTGCTACTGAATGTATCAGATTGTTTTTCAACTTATGATCATAATGCTCATTGCAAAATATGTGTTTTGTTTGAGGGAATACAGACATTATTTGTATTATCAAGGTCGGAGTTCGAGTCCCCCTCCCTCTCCACTAAACCACTAAACGTAGTAGATGCTGATCACACAGAGAAGCTTTTGTTGCTTCACTGCCCAAAGAACCAAAAACAACAGCTGATTATGTGTTTGTTTGTATTTTCTCTGCTTCCTCTGCTTGCTCCTAGCTTTGATTAAGTACATCAGGCCAGTGTTTGTATCACGGTCAGACCAGGACTCCAGGAAGAAGACTGTGGAGGAGATCAAACGCAGAGCCCACTCTGGAGGGGAATGGCCTCAGGTAAATGAATGGAAATTATTTTGCACACCTGCAAAAGAAAAAACAACTTGTGTATGTGGCTGTGAGCACACGTACACACAACATAGCCTGATTTTCACCTTAGTAGACTTTATTTGAATTTCTATGCCAAATAGAAGTAATCATCTTAGGCATTTTAAACTTTGATGTACTGAGTAGTTTTTGTGAAAGCAAATACATTTAAAAATGAATGTATGATGTTTGAAGTAAAAACAACCAACGTATTTATATATCCAGAGCACTCTTAAGAGGCTTTGACTCTAGCCCCACTTCTCTGACAGCATGAGTGGGGACTGAAGAAGAAGTGGACCATCCCTGAAAAGCACAAAACTACAGACAAATTTTTTTTTTTTTTTCAGCATTTTACCAGTGAAATCCAGCATTGTTGTTCAACTTGCACTATAATGCAAGCCAACATGCTTTTATGCTTTGTAACATTTTCAAAGTGTTGTCTTTACTGTTTAGAATATGGCTGTGTTTTTTTCTAATATGTGAACCTTTTCTTGTTTCCTACAGATCATGATTTTTCCAGAGGGAACATGCACCAATAGATCCTGCCTCATCACCTTTAAGCCAGGTAAAGCCTCTTCCATCACCATTTTTCCTCTCACTCCTCTCTTTTCCTTCCTTTGAAGTCATGCTGCCAGCTATTTATTCATAGCAGGCACTGATCTTTCATAATCAACCAAGGGGGTTTATTGACTTATTTAAATGAAATTACACATTGACTTAGTTTCCAAATTAGCTTACGGTGTGTGGTCTTAACTGTTTACGAATGCAAACTTAAGTCCTTGTTGGCATTCCTAAAGTTTGGATTATGATGTGAACATTTAAATCCAACTTTAGCCTCACATTAAGACTGCGACTGACAGTAAAATATCATTATTAGATGAACTTTTTTTCAACATGCATTTCACTTTCTAATGTGTGCACTCTTCTCAACTGTTCTCAACTCAATCTATTGTTTATGCAGACTATATAATAAATCTTTCATGGCTTCTTTACTCTTGCAGGGGCCTTCATCCCCGCTGTACCAGTGCAGCCTGTGGTGATTCGTTACCCTAATAAACTGGTAAGATTGTTTATGAATATGTTCAGAGCACAGCTTACGGCACAGTCATTTGTAGAATAACAAATGATAACCCTGTATCAACATACGAGAGGTACATTTAATGCCAAGTATGAAGTGAAAACCTCATTATGGCATTAGTATAAAATAAATTAAAAAATTAAATTCTATGAAGAACCTGCATTACTAAAATGTTAGCGCTCTCTTTTAGTCCTCTATGTATACTATGCTTGCCCTGTCGCCTGCTTGGAATCTTACCAGAGTCTCACTCAGTGGGTAGGTAAAGATCTTGCCGGTCACATGGTGGGAAGAATGATATTTCAGATATATATAGTATCCGTGAAGAAGAAAATGTTCTGAGTAACGCAGAAGCATTTTGCAGACTCAGCAGAATCCTGTACGGGACTGTGAGAGCCTCCTGGAGTTGACACTTGGTGTCATGGTCATATAGTGTAATTTTTAAAGGTCTGATGGTCGGATTGTATTTTATGCTTGAACAGAACTAGATCATATGATGTGTTGTCTTGTTGGAATTGTATTTATGAGCGGCCACACTCGAAGGACGGGTCAAAAGGTGACTGTCATAGAGAAGGACAGACGTGATATTGTTTAACTTTGGGGATAATACTGCACATCACTATGTCAGAAAGGTGTCGGGGAGCCAATCCTTGATGAAGCATACTGGCCACTTTAAGGTGGCGACAACTTGGGGTAAAAATGATTCATGATTAAGCAACAATTCACTGAACTGATTTCACTGAGAGATTTTGGAGCATTATTTCCTCTGTGTGGATTCAAGTAAGAGCTGAATGAAAGGCAACTGGACTTGATTTGTGGGTTCTTTTCAGCACTTGGACGTAACATTGAATTTACATACAGTTTTGATGCACCTTGCTTAATGTTAGCAACACTGACAAAAACAGTGTTGGTAAAAAAAAAAATATATATATATATATATATATATATATATATAATAGTATAATTTTTCTGTGTGAACAGCAGCTTAGATTTTAAAATACAATTAATTAATTTGTAAAAGCACAATTAGCACCTTCAGAAGTCCCACTACAGCTGACTACGTGGTGCTTTGTTCACAGATAGCCTTTGCCATCTCAAACTGCAGCAGTCCAAAGATATAATATGGGTCTGTAATCTGTGTAAAGGCTTTGTAATCCAGTTGAATATGGTAGTTATGCAGATGCAACATGCTGTGACCAGATGGGACTCATGTGGCCACGGCAACAGTTCTGAGTGACTATGTTAGCTTTTCTTTATGAAACAATTATTTACATCTGTTTATTTAATTTGTGATTCAATTTAACTTCCTATTGTGCTCCAAAAACAGCCCATGGCAGTAAATATATAAATGTAAAGCTTTAATTCAGAGAGCGTGAGTTTGATCTGTTTAAGTTTCAGCAGCTTTGTTGCTCCCCTACAGGCCACATATTCTGGATGCACAGATGAATTTATCAGCTACACTCATTTGACATTCTGTGTAGAATGATGGAGTCTTGACACAGGAGACACCTACCGGCAGACCAAAGAGACTGATTTAGTTGAAGTTGTTTGATTTGAGTTATGAGAAAAATTCAGTGAAGCGTGCAGAGCAACTTTCTGATGGCCTCACTGGGAATCTGGCTAATCATGATATGACTCAGAAGGCACGTCCAAGGCATTGCTCAGGCTTGTTAGTGAGGCTGCAGAAAACTTTAACTTAGGACACTGTGAATAGGAATTGTTTGAGGATCTTATAAATCCAGCAAACCTGCACCTTCTTCTACTGAATGAGGTAGTTCTGCAACATTTGAGGTCAGTTGCAGAAGACGTAAATGTTACAAAAGTGTTTATATGCGCTTAAGTAACTGTTCCCCTCTTTTTGCAATAGCCTTCAGAACTGTCTGTGTAAACAAGAATGCATGAACCTGGTTAACACAAGTACTGTTCTCTTTACTAGTTGCGAGTTGCGTTTTAAAATTTTCCCATTTGTATTTGAAATGCAAATTTAAATACCCTTATAAATGACTGGTGTAAAACCTTGATAAAAACTAACTGAAAAATTATCCCAACTGCCTTTAAGCCAGTGTTTTTGAGTCATCAGTCTAAGGCAGTACATGGGAACTGATTTCCTGCCTTAACCTGATTACACAGTAATGTGGCTTTTGTGTCCAAATAAGCATGAAATATTTGTCCTCCTATTTAGTGCAAGAAGAGCTGCAGGAAGGAAGCTGACAATTAGTTTATATTTCAATCTGTCTAATAATGTCTTGTCCTCTTTACAGGACACAATCACATGGACGTGGCAAGGGCCCGGAGCGTAAGTACACAGTTGTGTCTGTATGTTGCTTTTTTTTTGTGTAAAAGTCAAAGCTGTTAATAAATAAATCCTTAGATAAGTTGAAATATACAAATGTTGAAACTTGCTATTATGAGCTAATGTTGTTTTGTGTTCTTCCAGTCAACTGTTATCATTGAAAGTATCGATAGATAATAAGATAAATAATAAATTGTGATAAATCCTTCACTCAACATCCAGGTTGCAATTATCACTGTACAAAAAAAAGAATTATTCTGACTTGAAAAATACTGACTAAGACACAGTGAATATCAATGGGGAAAAAAATGTTTCTGTTCTGATGTTTAGACTTTGCTTTTTGAAAGCAGAATTTCTTAAATTACACTCACTATCATGTATCATAGTTAAGGTTGTCATTGATCACATTCACTGACTCAAGCGCAGGCTACTATTTTGGAAATGAACATTGTGGGATGAACCAGAATCTCCGCAATGAGACCTCAAATAGACTGGAAGCAGATTAGTCATGGCCGGAGGAGAGAGACTGCCCTTGATATCTGTCTCTCTCGTGTCCTCGGAATACTATGTCCTGTTTTGGTTGGGCTTTCATCATTGCAGTGGATCTCTGATTGCAGCTGGATGTCTTCACATCTCAGCCGAACAGAACTATAAACTATTTGACTAAATCTTTAAAAGATATACACAAACTCATGCACATAGACTAAACGTGTCCCTCTAAATTTAATAGTAAGACGACATTCATATGTATACCATTCCTCTGATGCTGTAAATTGAGGTTAGATGCATCTTGTTTTTAAATTATTGAAAACACATCTCTGTCTATGCTTATGTGTGCGAAGCCATGAGACACATGCCCTAAAACACTGATGCATAAAAACACTGACCGTCTGTGAAAAATAGTGGAAAAAGTGAAGTGTATACTCTCACTGTTAAATCATTTGCCCTGTGGACATGTACTCCATTCAAGGCTCTCAGTGTCTGTGTTTGTTTATTGTTGTTGATGATGTCCTGTTATTCTCCAGGTTTGAAATCTTGTGGCTGACACTCTGCCAGTTGCACAACGAGTTTGTGATCGAGGTAAGCATGACAGTATCTCTCCACACAGTGTGATTACAGAGCATCCCTCATTAAGCCATTATGGCCATTATCTTAACAATACAGATTTTTCCCCTCTCTGTGCTCTATTTGTTTTGCACATTAAGCCTCTAAAGGATCATTCATTTCATATATGGAATAAATACTTGCCCATAATACATGAAATATACACTATGTATTTGTAAATACATTTTTTTTTTAATGGACATATGTAGATTCACACATAATAAAATGATGATGATGATGTGTGAGATTTGGCTAATTAATCGTTTCGCCTCTCTGCAGTTCCTTCCTATCTACACACCCTCAGAGGAGGAGAAAAGGAACCCTGCTCTCTTCGCTATCAATGTGAGGCGTGTCATGGCTAAGTGAGTTCAAATGTATTCTTCATATAATATGTTTCATTTAACCCTGTGAATGTACACAAAGTAAAGGTGACTTGAGTAACATCAAGACATGTGTAGACTATTACCTGTTTTACATAGAGCAACGAACAAGCAAAGACCTGTGTTTGCTGTTGGGTCAACAAAGTCAGATCCTGTTGTTTGACCAGGGTTTTACATATGTACATCACTCTGTCATGAAGTCATTGCTGTTTCATCGTGGTTCAATGAGAAATTATTATAACTTATATATGAAGTATTGAAAACTTTTTTAATCTCCTTGATCATTTCCTTCCGCATGAGTATTAGTCATGTGTAAGATCAGAAATGTCATCCTGCTTTGAATATGACACCTGAACCATTATTCAAATTCTGTACCACCCAATGTAACTATCCATATAAACTCTCTTATACAGCGCTCAGGTTACACAGGCTAAACTTCCTACCTGTGTTCACATACACTCCCACACTCTATGCTTCACCACTTAAAGCCTGGGACAGGAAACTTAAGTTCTGCCGTATCGGCTACTGCATTGGCCTTATAAGCCTTCAGCAAAGTTTGTATCGATTTGCACGTATTGATGTCCCGTCTCTTCTGTGCTCTGCTCAGAGCCCTGGGGGTACCCATCACAGACTATTCATTTGAAGACTGCCAGCTGGCCATGGCAGAAGGCCAGCTGAGACTGCCAGTCGACACCTGTCTGCTGGAGTATGCCAAGCTCGTCAGGAGGCTGGGGTGAGTCACTCAAACCTTCCCATGCAATGCTCCCATCAAAGAGAACCCAGGAGGGGGGCAAAAGGGTGAGACAGGGGCAAAATGCTCAGCGAACACCACAGGGACCCAGATTCAGTTTCTGGCAGTAGCACCTTCGGTATGGTTGTGCATTCCAGCAAACACAAGCGGCCATGAGCTTGGGTGGGAAGGCAGTTGGGGATTGTGTCCTTGTTGCTGTGTTAGTGGCTCCCACTGGTTGGTCAGGTGCCTGGACAGGAGGGGATCTGGTAGAGGACAGCGTGATCTCCACACACGGTACGGCTTCTCGGTGAAACTCCTTTCTGGCAGGTGAAAAGAAGCAACTGGCAACGCTGCATATTGGAGGAGGCACATGACTGCCGACTCCCTCCAACAGTTGGCACTGACAGGGACCACTGAGAGTGCAGGGAAGAGAGAAGGAGGAGGGGGATAGAAAACAGAGAAGGAAGAAATGTAAATAGTTTAGAGAAGATATAATTGCAAACAATTCAATATAATGCAGGTTGACAAACTGGAGAATTTTCAGAGGAGTTGCTGCAACTCTGTGGTAAAATCTTGAAAAGACAAGCACGGAAACAATGTGTCTGCTCCTCTGACTCTATTGTTTCATTTATTTTTTTGTTCCTTCTTTCATTTTGATTGTGGCTTCTCTAAACTTTTTTGTTGACACTATGGCCAAATTAATTAATTAACATAAAGTCTCTTCCCCCTTGCTGTCCCAGGCTGAAACCCAAGAACACTGAGAAGGTTCTGCAGGAGTATGGGAACAGAGCCAGGAAGTTGGAGGGACAGAAGCTGGGCTTGGACGATTTTGCTCAGTTCCTGGATGTGCCAGTTTCAGACATGCTGCGAGACATGTTCGCTCTTTTTGATGAGGTAAAGACCGTGGAGATTTTTCACTCACAACCATGTTACCTCTAAACTCTTCCTCAGTGGCCCTTACCAGACAAACTTGCATTGCATCATTGGCTTTACAATGACTCTTTTATTATGTCATACTTGCATCCACTGCAAATATTGAACCGTAAAACAATATAGCTAGAATATGTAACTAAAGGGCTGATTTCTATATAGTAAGCAATATGTGTTTCAGTTTCACTCTGGGATGACTAAAGTCCAAGTAGTCAGGTGGCAAAGTGCTTCTATAAAAACACTGTTAAGACTCGAAGCCAGACTGAATACCAGATGCTTTTTTTCATGCTAATTACAATACCTTGCTTTTCATGCGGGAATACATTTTCAGCGCAAACAAACAATAAAGGTTTTATTGCCACAACGTCTTCATGACCTAAACAGAAATCCCCTGCAGCTGCTTGTGTGAAATAAATAAATAAGTAACCCTGCTCACATCCTCGGTCTTCATCTTCCACGATGTGTCGATTTCTCTCATTTTTTCCAGCATGAAGATAACTGCATGGATATCAGAGAATATGTGATAGCCTTATCTGTCGTATGCAGACCTGCCAAAACTCTGGAAACGATGAAATTGGCCTTCAAGGTATGTTCTGTTTCAAGCTTATCTAACCACCCGGCAGAATGGAGTTTTCTGTGCTCGCTTACTGTAGGTTGTCTTGTGTTTTGCATTGCAGAGTAATGGAATAGTTTTTTCCATAATTAGTGCGTGGCATACTGACACATGTTTACACTGTTGAGACAAATCCTTTTCCCATGTCCACGCTCAGATGTGCATTTCATAACATCAGATGAAATGTGCACGCATGGGTTATCTGTGCAACTGATCGGCCCTTGTGGCTGCACGGAAACCAGATCGCTAGAGTTTGAGTCATCTTCATGTTTTCACTCGAACTGCTTTCCATAATACTTAACATTGAGCAAGCTCTTTGACCTTAGGGCCCACGAAACCCATTGAGATTTATTGTTTATGATACTGCAATTATTTTTGAGAAAGGTCACCTACCTAAGGAACTGGCTCCTAATCTGCCAGCCTTCTGAGAGTGGCATGCCTTAAGGTAAAGTCAGAGAGATGACGTCTGCATTTCTTCCCATTGTGTCCAGATGTTTGAGGCAGAGGAGGATGGTGCCATCACAGAGATGGAGTTGGCAGTTATCCTGAAGACGGCTTTAGGGGTGACTCACCTCAGCGTGTCACGTCTGTTTACTGCCATCGACGCTGAAGACACAGGGAAGATCACATTTGGTAAGAGACTGAATAAATCGTCAATGGTCGAGTTACTTAATTTAATTTTTGTTTTGAACTTTTGCTTGGTCGTCAGAGTAGTAGTCTTATTTTCCCGACTCTTTTCACCCTCTCATGTGGAGCAGTAGATTCAACAACCAGGCCACTTCAGTTTCAAGTGCAGTCTGTCTCTGGGTATTTTTAAGCCTTTGTCTCACGTTACCTTTGTCTCTGGCGCCCCCTTGTGGTCTTTCCGCAGACAAGTTCAGAAGCTTTGTGGAGCAGCACCCAGACTTTGCTGAGGACTACCTGTACACAGAAAACGCAGGCCTCCACAGCGGCACCTGCCACCATCACCAAACAAATCCCAGCCTGTCTTCCCCGAACCTGCAAGGCACTGCCACCACCAAAACAGCTAACGGTATCTGCCCCGACTTCAGCCCCAACGACCATGGCACAATAGATGGACTCCTCAAGAAACACAACTAAGAGGGTTTAAAAGGTAGTGGGAGAGAACTGACACCTCTCCTGGTGAGAGGCTGTTGTGTCGGGGGGGGCAGAGGGCAGTTAGTTACTTTGAACAGTAAGGGACTATATTTCAGTAACCACAACTACGAAAATGAAGAAGTTTACCCTTTTTTATTAGCGTTGTGTCCATGAATTTTCCAAGGTTATTTTCAGCCTGGTAACAGTTTATTTTGTTATAAATTCTTTTCTTTCTTTTTTTTCCTTTTTTTTTTTTCATAGCAAGGATCGTCAAAATGCCAAACAATGGCTGTTTCAGAAACAATGCTTGAATACTTGAAGGGCAAGCACTTATAAAAATTTTTGGGGCAAATGTTTATTTAATTTTTTTTCCCCCTTTTCCCTCCAACATAGTACTAACTGTGCATGTTTTTTTTTTAACATGAGGGAAGCAAGAAAAAAACCACAAGCCCTGAACAGTGAAGTCTCATTTTTAGTGAAATCAGTGTTCAATTCTCTTTTTCTTTGTAACTTTTGTCTATTTCCTCTCTTTAATGGTAGCTGCCTTTTTAACTGAAAGTGCAGAGTGCATGGGCTCATGTTATTTTGAGCAGTGTTGTGGATTATTCATCTGAAGAAGGAAGACCTGGGGTACCAGTGACAATTGTGTCTGCTCGAGCTACGGTAGCCGCATTCGAGGTGAACCCAGGTCTCTTGTTTGTTGACGGTCATATTTGCTATGAGCCTGTTATATATACGATGATATATTTGATTTAGCTCAGGGTTCAGTGACAAAAATGAAAAATTAAACTCGTATGATGTCATCATTTTTGACGCTCACTGGGTTATGCGCATGTCTTTATGTTCTTGGGACATCAGTACTCTTCTGCCCAGTCATTCCTCAGTCACTTCACCGATGTTATTTCTTTCAGGTTGGCAAAATTCAAGTGTCTTTTTTTTTTTTTTTATTGTTGAAATTACACAACGTGGACCAAAAATGCATTGGGTGATGTCATGTCACCTGTCATGTTTGTACTGTCCTTTTCAGTAAGTGGTGTAATGGCTGTAAGGGGGGGTGGGATTCATAATGTGTGGCCATCAGTTAAGATGACTTTGTCGGGTAAGGCAAGTTCATACCACTTCCTTTTCTGCCTTACACTGCTACATTTTTCATCATTCCCCCCATTTTCACCTCATCAAAATCCTCTGTCTGAAATTCCTACTGCTCCAGTATGTTTTGAGGGATGTAATATTTAAACACTGGCCCCTTCGTCACCTTTGAATTTCACCTTCATGCGACCTCTTGGATATGCATGGGAGAAACTGTGTGCTGCTTTTATTCAGTTTGTCGTGTTTTCAAAAAGATCCAAGCTCCTTTGCATCTAATCTCATTTGAGGGACCAGACTGGAATTGGAAATTATGCACCTATGCCTTGTTTTTAGGTTTTTGGTAACGGTTGTCTAATTGGCACAAAAATATTTGTCACTGAAATTTTATTTAATAACTTTTAATGTCGTGGTCCAGACAAATGTTCATGATCACAGGCCGGATGGGTGTTTGCTTTCCAATTTGGATTAAAATGAAGGATTATTTGATATTATAGATTTTTTTAATCTCAAATCAGGCAAACAGTGGATGTTGTCATTAGTCTTTAGTGGCCTCTAAATTATTGATTTCAAATCACAGTTAGCTCGATTTGATACTGAAAAGAAAGTATTAAGACTTAACAATTCTCATTTTGTAATTTTTCTCGTACTGTCCTTTGCTGTCTGATTTTAATTCAAGAACTTTATCTGAAATTACAATCAACTTTTTAGATGTTTTGACACATTTCACACACAGTGATGCTCATTTCAATCATTTGCCAATGATTAATTGGCCGTTTTCATCTTATTGCTGTCTGGAAGCACACGAAACAAAAACCCACACAAAGTGAAAGTTCGATTATGCTGCAACTTCTCTCAAAATGCACAGTGCTTTACATCTTTTCATTTTGTGGGACGACTAATTGTTAAAGGGAATACCTCTGAAACGTGATCTGTTTGTAGCCAGTTGTACTTGGATGTGTGCATTCACGGTTTCATTCTGTTGTTGTTCTATAAGTTTATGTCGGTGAGCCTCACATTCCCACCACGTTCATCATCATCCATACTGTACATGTAACCCCCATGATGGCTTTCAGTGAAGCAATATTTCACATCTCTTAAGCCTTCTCAAGATGTATGCTTTTGAAGAGTTCTGATATGTATTTTGAATATTCCAAATGCAGGACATTTTGTGAATTTTTGATATACGTATATGAATGATTTTTATTTTCACTGCCATGACAAAGATCTGTGATCTTCTCTCCTCTGCAGATTGTATTGATGGTGAAAAATGAGCCACATTTTTTTTCCCTTTTGTATAATACTGCAATTGTTTTGTGCTGTATTCCTCCTACACAGTGTAAAGTTTTATTGTTGTTATATTATTACTATTATCGCTGAGTTGACTGCTTAGAAACAAAATGCAGATTTCTTATGGAAACCGATAGCCTTGAATCTATAGAATTTTTATGCTAAAAAGAGAATGTATAGACAATCTTTGTCACAATCAGAAGCTCCTCAAAGCGCTGATCTTCAGTGGACATTTTCCGAAGAAATCATTGTTTTTAAATGTACACTTTTTATCCTGTCGGAACCATCTCTCCATTGACTTTTTTATGTTTTCTGTTTAAGGCGTGCAGGTTGAAATAAGCAAAGTGTGCAAGTGTGTGGGGCCTTGAGGTGATGTCTGTCGCCACATGACGGGCCACATCGCACAAACACTCCAGACTGTACACACACACAAACTAACATTTGTTAAATCACAATCTTTTAGTATTTCCCCCTTACTACTTTTTAAATTATATGTATTTGTGCTTGCACTTTAGATTATTTTCTTTATTTTTTTAAAGAAATATCACATTGCTGTATAGCATGTTAAGTTTGTAGGTTACAGTATTGTAGCTCAATTTTGTTCATATGAATAGTTTTTTGCATTCATCTATTTGCTGCAATAATGGGAGCACAGAGGAAATTAGGGATAACACATTAAAGCAAGCTGTCATTTGCCCTAAATTTGTTTTTTGGGTTTTTTTTTTTGTTTGGTTGGGGTTTTTTTGTACTGTAAGAGAGTTTGGTTAGTTAAACCCATTTTTTTAGACCTACTTTTCTGCTTTGTCTCAGGATTGTGGAAATTTTGTAGCTTGAAATGACTTTGTAAAATGGTAGGACTTGGCAACAACGTACAGATTTGAATGACTTAAAACTGTTTGCACCGTGGAATGGATAAGTATTAAATGTACTCCTATGTGATGTGATTTTACAACAGGTGGTTAAGTATATAATTCACTCTGTATGTATGAGGGAAACCATGCTGTTTTTTTTGTACATAGGTGGAAAATCTGATTGTGAATTATAACTGAAACACAGAGTTCGATATTCAAGACCTGACCCAGAGTGAAATGTATTGAGCCACATTAGCCCCTCATGCAGTTTTCTTTATTTATTTTTAATAGAAGTTTTCATTTGAATGTCTAAACAATGATATTTCATCAACAAGTCAATATGTCATTTATATATAATCAATATTTACATTCAGAAAAATGTCACATTGGGGCTGTATGAAAATACTGGGTCCATTTCTTTTTCACCTCCCTTTATTTGAAATACCTCATTAGAGGTCAGTCTCATTTTTCTACGTGCTGTCAATCTGAGATAATGTAAACCTGCAAGAGATAAACTTGTATTTATGCTACTGCTGCCTGCTTACCACGGTTTGTCCCGCAGTGAGCCTAAGACGATAGACTTGTGTACTCTCGACAGAGCGATAGTGTCTTTCTGATGGTTCACTGCCTGCGGACCAAGAAACTGAACTCTCTGTTTTCTCTGTAGCTTTACTTCCTGTCTTTTTCTATACTCAACAGGTTTTATTTTATTAATGCATTTTGATGATGAAGAGTCATTACTGCAAGCTACTTTGAATTTGTCTGTTCAGGACTGCTATGATATAACTTGTTAATGTGACTCTTGGATTGAATTAAAAAAAAGAAAAAAAAAGAAACGCAGCTGTGTCGCTGTCACAGTGGTGTTTGATAGTGTGTGTGTTTGGTAGTGTGATGGAGCGCTGCATTGTGTTGAAGGAGTGTGTTTTACTCAAACAAAATGATTGATTCGTATTCACAGACATTGATAGACAAAAAAACAACATATCTGTCATATCACACATTAACCAAAGTTAATCTGCATCTTCAGATTTAAACTGTAAGATCATTCTTTAAGGCAGCTTAAGCTCTTAATGAGAGAGTGATAATAAAATACATTATTTTACTGTGAGCATGTTGACTTCACCTTCTGGCTTATTGCCTAAATGTCTCCCTCTTGAGGTAACATCATGCCCCTGCAGTCTTGAGTGTCGAGTGCTGTTGCATCTGGTATGAAAATGAAAAACTCCAATACAGCATAACTACATTCTTCAAATAGCTGTGTTGCACGTAATTCATATTCCAGGGCAAACGTGGTTCAAACGCCCCAGCAGCAGATCCATGCCATTGATATTGGTTGACGTGATGGTCAATATCTTTTAAATGCAACGTCTGTGATGTATGATGTGGATCTCAACAAGCAGGTTGAGTTTACCATTACCATGACTTGCTTTCGTTGATTGCATATTGATGTTTGCAGATGATCTGTCCCTCACTGGCTTGCAGAAGGCTATTCTGTGGCATTGGGTTCTTTTTTCTTTTCTTTTTTTTTTAAGACATTGATTGAAAGATTTCTACTGGCGATGTAGTTATTTCTCATCAAGTCTTTTTTTTTTGCATGCCTGACTATCGTTAATTTGTGGTAGGACATTTTAAGTGCTCCCCTGTCTCCCTGCATGTTTGACTGATGAGACTTTGTGACACTGTGTTCAGAACTTTTAATTCACCGTGCCACAGTGGCGTGGCTGAAATATCTCAACAACTATTGGATGGTTTGTCATTAAAAAAAGAAAGTGCAGACATTTATGGTACCCAGAGGATAAATCATAATGACATTTGGTGACCCCCTGACCTTTCCTATTATGTCACCAGCAGGTCAAAACTTTTACTTATCCTGACAAATATACTGCACAGAGTGGGACAAGTCAAATTTTGTATTAACATCAGTGGCTCCCAGACACTGATTGATTATTGATTATTGATTATCACCAAATTTTGTACAGATATCCATGTTCCCCTCAGGATGAACTGTCATAACTTTGATCATGATTCTTTACCTTTGGCAACTTTTAGGACAGTTTTTTTTAAAATGTCAATCTAGGATACTTTGAAATTAGTAATAATTGAGAAACATGTACATGATAACGCACTTAGCTAAAAAGATGAACCTGGTAAAAATTATACCTGCTAATGTTCCCATGCTAGTGTTTGCACAGTCTCACAGAGCTGTAGACACTTATTCAATTGAAATCAACTACTCAATAACTGTATGTGTAACAGGGTAATTCTCAGCATGCAGCTTGAAACAAAGTGCTTGTTTTCTCATTAACTCCAGAGACAATACAGTTCATGTTTAATATGAGCCCTTATTAATGAAATGTTATCGTTCAATCAAGAGCAATTCTCTCTTGCAGATCTTATTATGCGTCATTTTATTACTGAATGAGACTTGATCGAGAGTCCACGCCGTGTTGCTCAGCAGGGCCAAATGGTCATCTGAGTGTGGGGGGGTTAAGTTTTAATTGTCTGGAATCACTGGTTATGATCGTGACTCAATGGAGGAAGAATTTGTCCTCATTCCTCGTTTGTCTTTTTTTTTTTTCTTCCTGCAGGCGACAAAGCAAGACAGGTGGAAGGAAAGCTTGTGGAGTATATTTTCTGCCTTTTAAGATCCTTCTCTAACAGCTTGAGCAGAGCACAACAAATGATTCTTCAAGGCCGGGGATTACATCGTTTGTACAATACGCAGCACACTCTCATTATTCCATCCCCTTTTTTGACACAACTTTTTTTTCCCTTTCTCTCTCTCTCTCTGCTCTTCCTCTGCCTCTCCCGCTCTTTCCACCCCCCCCCCTCGTCTCCTCCTCCTCCTCTTCTTCTCTCCGGGTCTCAGCTGTTGCTTTTATGAAAACAAGACACTCGATTATGTTCACCTCATCGTTGTCCGAGCTCCATCGGAAACCTCATACATCCAGCGCAGGCGAACATCGACCCAGCAATTTCTGATATGAGGCCCGAGGCTTGATGGATGATGAAATGGGAGAGGTCTGGGTGTCAGGGCTGATTGTGTTTAGGCCTGTCAGACATTACAGGTAATGAGATTTCTGCCTATTGACAGGACGGGTGGGTGGGGTCATTGGGGTGTATTAGGGGGCGGAGCAAGAAGAGAGGAAAAGAGGGCAACTGGTTTGATGGAAAGTGACAGGGAGGGACTTTCATGTTTTAACACAGCAAAAAGTGGAAACATACTTTCTCTATCAGCATCTTATTATATGTCATGAAGCAAAATTATGTGTACTTTTTGCTGTTTCAGTTGAGTGATTTATGTTTTGTTTTGTTTTGTTTTGTTTTTGTCTGTGCTGTTGTGCGTGGATTTAAAGTGGGCATGGCTTGTTTGGAAATAGTTGATGTCACTCACACCCATGAAACCAATCAGGATTTATCAATATTTGAATCAGAATCTGTTGTTGGATTGTCACTAATGTAGGACCCTGTTAATCAAATCCAATCCAACCACACCCACACAGTTCTTTTACTGTTAAAAATTAATGCCTGAGGATTTTTTTTTTCACCCAAACTTTAACTTTGATTGCTGCTTTGTTTAGTAAATATTTAACATTATTGAGAAAAACTTGCCAAGATGTAAAGATGCCAAATCAAGTTGAAGGGATTTTAAATGACTGATTTTTACATCTTCTCTTCTTCTCTTGTAGCATTTATGACTGAAGATATAACCATCACAAACAACTAACATCTTTTTTACTTATTATCATTAATTGAGGTGCTTAAACATAATAAAACGGTTACTTTCCACTACCAATTAAGAATTATCTCCACTCACACCAAACAGATATTATAAATCATCATCATCATCAATCGATCGTAAAAGTCATAAAATGTAGTTTTTGGACTCGGGTTAGAATTTTAAAAGAAGAAAAAAACCCCATAACAACAATAATAATTTTAACAACAATTAAAACATTGCAGAGAGAGAGAAAGTGAGCAATTCTACATTAATTATAAGAATAAAATAAAACAAATCAACATTGCCTTTTACATTTTCACATTTCATATCATAACACCATCCTCTGGTCTGTCTGTTATCAATCCAATGAAGAACAGATAATACTGAAGGTATTAACACACCAGCTAACTTTAAGCCTCTCACAGCAGTCACATCCTTGGGTGGAGAAAGATCCATAATGTGCTCACATTATAGATAACTTTCTATATATAGTGACGCTGAAGGTGATGACAGAACATTTCAATTATTACAAATGAGGAATCTGATTGTGTCTCTGTGTTCATGTTGACGTATTTATTTCTTCATGTATAACTCACAGGTTTACGCTCACACAGAGAGAAAAGTCATCCAGGAAAAATGTTCAAATCAGGTGAGAAAATGTGCAATGACGGGAGAGAGAGGAGGGATGGATGAAGCCGGGGTGCGGAGGGAGGGAGGAGAGTGACGGTGATGATGGTGGGGGGGTTGTTGATTGTTTCTCATACAAGAGTGGTACCGCAGACAGATCTCCATACCAGACCACAGGCTACTCTGGGCTCTGTGTGTGGAGCCACAGAGGGTGGGAGGGCTTTCTATAACTCATACATTACCAGTTCCTCTCATCTTTTCCCATCTTTATCCTCACCCCCTCTCTCTTGCTGTGACTCTTTTACTCTTTCTGTTTCTCCAAATATTTCTGCCTCACTATGAGTGTAACTTATCAAGGAGGGTCTGTGTAAATATGGTCAGTTTTGCAGCCCAGTGAACAACATCAGCACACCTGGAATTAAACTGTCCAAACTGGCAAGTGGAGGAGCTTTCACTAAGTCATTTTTCAAAGGTGAGTGTTTTATTTCTTATATTGTTTGTTCCTTTGTAATGTGTCACACATTTGAAGTCATTTTATTTGTAATCATACATCATTTGTTTGTATATTTGGTGGGGTTTTTTTGTATATTTGCAGAATAAATGATTGAATCTGGCAACATTTTTAGCAATTAAGCAGAGTTTAAATGATGATGTGATTGATTTGCATGATTGTGACAAGAGCAGATTGATGTTTACTATTTAATTATATTAACTATATTTAATATAAAATTTGGAGCCTGAATTTTAAAAAAATGAAAGCAACAGCTCTATTAACTGGCACATCTTCTATTGTAGACATGTATAATATGTATATTTTTATGGTCACTAATCTAATATTTAAAAACTAAACTATCTCATACTGACTTATATAGATCATTTAAGTGAAAAGTTGTAATGTGGCGGACAACATGTTGTGGTGAGACAGGGTCAGATCTGTGAGCAAAATGGCGATCAACAAGTGTGAATTGAAAATGAGCCTGCTGTGATGGCCCCACGCCCTCCTGTTACCCTCCGCCTGGATCCCATCACTCTCTGTCGCTTTTCTCCACTCTCCTCTTGCTCTTTCTGTCTCCAGTGTAAGAACTCTAAATCATGAAATAATTGAGTATATGTAGCCATACTCACTCTTTTGCCTATTTCCATGTTGAAAAATTCATCATCTTTTTTTGCACCAACATTTTCACGTTGCATTCGTTCCATGTTTAAAAGTTTCTTTGCAGTATTTATTACAGATTTTTTCTTCCCCTGTTGTGCATGAGAATAAAAAGTTCCATCTTGTGTTTTTCTCACTCTGCCCTCAAGACTCTTCAGTTGCACCTTCCTTCCTCGTCCACCGCCGCCACTCCTACAGGCTGCTCACCCCTCCATGCTGACGGAGAGAGTCCCTGTCGGCCTGATGTCCTCAGTTGTAGCTCCAGAAAAATCCACCTCCAACACCATGGGCCCCAAAGAGGTCAGTGCAGATGTGACTCAATTGTAGTGGATTAATGGCACGCCATTCAGTTTGATTAAGAAAACCTAATTGAATCAGTGCGTGGGAGAGAGAATTGGGTGGGGAAAAGAAACATCATTGTAAGAAGAGCCAGGTTTTCTGGAAGCTTCATTTTTTAACATTTACAATTTACTCATTTACTCAGAGGACAAACTGTAAAGTTGGTGCATGAAGCATTGACGAAATGAAGGTGATTGTCGCTGTCTGTCATGTGTGAGAAGTGAGAGAATAATAACGTGAGAGTGAGATTAAATCACATGTAAATATGATCTATCTGCTCTATTTGTCTGTTTACTTCATCTGCTTTCCTTTGCTTCTAACTTCTGTATGTGCAAGATTGAACAGAGAAAGCACAAAGTTAACATGACAGACTGTTACTGTCTGACCTTTAGTGGATGAATATACAGTCATAGTTTAACTTAATATGTTTTAAGAACCTACTGCATCTGATTGATTATTACCTCTGTGACTTTCTTCAGGTGGAGCTGATCCTGGTGAAGGAGCAGAATGGGGTCCAGTTCACCTCCACCACCTTAGTGGCTCCGACCCCGACTCAGACCAACCCCAGCGGGGAGGAGGAGAGGGAGACCTGGGGGAAGAAAATCGACTTCCTCCTGTCTGTGATCGGATTCGCCGTCGACCTCGCCAACGTCTGGAGATTCCCCTACCTCTGCTATAAGAACGGAGGAGGTGAGTGTGTTTCACATGAGGTCATCCTCCTCTCCTACAAGAGCAGTGAAGGAAGGCATTCAAGGGTTAAAGTGTTTGTGCATGGTTGTGTTTAAAGAAAAAGGGAAAAAAAGTTTTACATTATTAAAAACAAACAAACATAAGAATAGCGAGAGAAAAGAGTGAAATGAAGGTGGAATTTATTCACACATGCTTACATACTGTATATTTTCACCTGTGTGTACTATACACTCATGCATGTGCATACACAGTGTATTTGTACATATATGCAGGTGTGTGTGTGTGTTTCAGCTCCTTGTACTCTCTGGTTGTTTGCGTATTTTTTTTTTCCAAACCCTTTACAGAGATCAAAATAGGGGAAAAAGCACCACAGCTGCTAGGAATAGATTAGCTCTAACAATCAGTGCCACTAATTACGGCTGTTTAACATAGAGCTCTCATTACGTTTAAGAGCTGAAAATGATACTGTTGCCATAGCCCAGGCTGACTATTTGTCCCCAAATCCTGCATGTTGTCATAACTGCATTTAGGGAAAATATTACTTGATTAGTTTCATTTGAGCCAAGTAGCCAAAATCTTTTTTTCTATTATTATTAGAGTGAGAGAGAGAGAGAGAGAGAGAGAGAGAGAGAGAGAGAGAGTGGATGACATCCAACAAAGGTTCCCGGTCAGATGTAAACCAGGGACATTGTGGTTCACCCTCAGTGCCTTAACCCCTGAGCCAGCAAGGTGCCCAGAGCCCAAACTATTTTTCAGAGTCCGTAAACACCATACTCCCTCATTTGTGACTGCACAGGTGTCATGTAATCCAATCATTTGTGCTAGATTATCATACATCCATAAACCTTGCACAGGCTGTTTTAGCTAATCTAATCTCCACAGTGGGCTCTCTGCATCAACCGTGACACACATAGATACAAAATCATAAATGAAAACTTAATGCAATAAAGGGTTTTATAAAGTGTCCCTGAGCCCATGTAGTAACCTCCTTTATACAATCATGTGTTCACAAGGTGTTGAACCTTTCTCTCCATCCTCACTTGTGAACGAGTGAGTCTTTCCCGGATGAACCTTTCATACCCAATAATGATCCTATCACCTGTTACCAATGAACCTGTTTACCTGTGGAATGATCCAAACAGGTGTTTTTGGATAAGTCTACAGCTTTCACAGTCTTTTGTTGCTCCAACTTGTTTGAAACGTGTTGCTGCCATCAACCTCAGAATAAGCAGATATTTACAGAAATCAATGAAGGTGATGAGGTTGTTGTATATTGATTTGCACTTGGAGTCAAGTCAGAAAATAAAATCAATGGAAATATTTTATTTGGGTGAAGCATCAACTGACAGTGAATGATGTTCTTTACCTATTTGTTGTAGGTTAGGTTTGCATAATATTGCTCACAGATTAATAAAAAAAAATTGACTTTAAAGTACTTTTGAAACTAAGTAATAAATGTCACAAATGTTTTTTGATTACAAAATGCTAAGTTGAACTGATAAGGGAAACTTTTTATGTTCTACTGAAATGCAGGTGCGTTCCTGGTGCCATACCTGTTCTTCATGGTGATAGCGGGCATGCCTCTCTTCTACATGGAACTGGCTCTGGGACAGTACAACAGAGAGGGTGCAGCAGGGGTCTGGAAGATATGCCCCATATTTAAAGGTAGGAAGTGACATGTCATATGACACATAGTCAGATAGACAGACAGACAGACAGACACATGCCCACACTGGTACACATGCAAATTACCCTTTCCTGACACCTACATGCTCTCACAGGACTTGCCTGCACATGTAAATCTGTCCGTCATTGCATGTCCATCTGCCTACGTGCCTGTCCGTCCTCTAATATCTACATGTCTTTCTGTCTGCTTGTCTGCCCACATGCCTGTCTGTCCACATGCCAGTCTCTTTTGTCTCTGCGCTGAGCGGCGACAGGCATTGTTTATCCTCCCCACAACATCAGGTTCTGCTGGCACTCAGATGGAAAGCAAATGAAAATTGGGCTTTTAGACTCTTGCCCTGATCGTCCAAATCCTTCTGTCAAGCAACGCCGGCTGACACTCTTTACTTTTCAACACATCGATAAGCAAATCGCAGTTTAGGAGAACGCCATCCGAACGTGCACAAATTGAGAAACAAACATTTGATGATAAGACAGATTCTCGTTTTTGAGCAAAGTCATTGGTTACTTTTCTTCGACTGTCGTTCAACTTTTTATGCAGTTTACAAACTGTGTGTGTGTGTGTGTTTTTATCCATCCTTGTCTTTCTTGCTCTGATATCAATTTGTTTGCAGTTTTCTTTAATTATTTTACAAAGTTATATTTTCACTTAAATCAATATTTAACACCTGTTTATGAATCTAAAGATGCAGCAGAAATACAACCTCATTATTACCAGCAGACCATCTGTTGCTTCACAGTTTGATGCTGTACTGTTGCCTTCTATTGCATCATGTCCTTGCTGGTCTGAAGGTGGCCGGCAGTGTGTGCGTGCCCCTTTGTGTGTGTGTGTGTGTGTGCGGTTCTGAGCGTGCGCCTCCTGTGTGTGAACATGCGCCGTCTGTCAGGGACCACACTGAGTAGGTTGACGTTCTAATCACACGCTTCACTCTCTCTCTGTCTCTCGGCGGGGGGGATGACAGTAATTATTCAAATACACACATACGCATGCCCATATTGACAGTAATTATTCTGATCAACAAGCTGGTTTCCTCTCAGGATCAATGCATTTGAAGAAGAACGAGCGGGAGAGAGGGAGACGGGGAGAGATGGAAAGATAACGTGGCTTCATGTGGCGCTAATAAGAGGCATCGCTCCCTGGACAAATATCACATCCACATTACAAAGGAATCAATAAGGCACAGTTGTGGTCATGCCTCTTAGCAAAGGTTAACAATTATATCCGGCCTTAGAAGAGTGGACACTGTTTCAGATTTATAGAAAGGGTAGATGTGTTGATAATGAAGACGTGGAGAGGTGATCTTTGGAAGTTGTGGTGCTCTCTGTGAGGCCGCAGGCGTCTAGCATAGGCCAGTGAAAGGTTGTGCTTTCTGGTGGTGGAATCTGCCAGAATGTAATCTCTGCTTAGTACAGCCAATGTTCAGGTTTCTTGACTGTGTGTCCGTGTGCATCCTCCCACCTGGACATCTTCAGTGGAATGTGAAAGTGCCAGTACAACACTTCATATATACAATACAGCAACGGACTTGTCAAAGAACAAGCCCTGCATTCACAGTAAAGTATTATCAGCTTAAAGTTCTTGAAATAGCAAAAGTGATGCTTCTGAGGAAAAATGACTGATTATTGCTATATATTACATTACAAGTGTTACCAATGTATCCATATGTAAGAAGCAGTTTATTACTTCTTTATATACAGTTAGGGGCTACACGGTGGCTCAGTGGGTAGTATTGTCGCCTCACAAAAAGATCGCCGGTTTGCGTCCCGGTCAGGGCGCCTGGGATCTTTCTGTGTGGAGTTTGCATGTTCTCCCTGTCTGTCGGGTACTCCGGCTTCCTCCTACAGTCCAAAAACATGCTGAGGTTAGGTGATTACTCTAAATTGTCCATAGGTGTGTATGTGAGTGTGTGTGGTTGTTTGTCTATATGTGCCCTGTGACAGACTGGCGACCTGTCCAGGGTGTCCCCTGCCTTCGCCCGAAGTCGGCTGGGATAGGCTCCAGCCCCCCCACCCTGCAGAGGAGTAAGCGGTAGATAATGGATGGATGGATGGATATATACAGTTAGGTAGTTTAGGCCAGTGGTTCCCAACCTACTGTCAGGGGCCATGTGATGAAAGAGGAAAAATCTAACTTCTGCTGCATATTTCATTTTATTTTATTCAGTCTCTCTTGCAATCTGCAAAGTTATATGTTAATGGTAATATGTTTTTTGGGGGGTAATTTATGCCTTTATTTGACAGCTGCCAGTAGGAAGATGATGGAAAATGCAGAGGAAAACGAGATATGGAATGAAACACAGCAAAGGTCACTGGCCGGAAACGAACTGGTGACGTTACAGTTTGGGGTCAGTGCCTTAACCCCTGTGCCACCAGGATGCCCCCATATCTGAGAAATTTAGAACAGAAATCCATTTTTTGGTGGAACAACTCATAAACATCTTTACAGCCATGAAAAGCACTACTCTGTATTTCAGGATCAGTTTAGAAGAGTCAAAGCACTGATGGACATGTGAGATGTTAGATTCCCTTTTCAATATCTCAGGTGCTACTTTGGTGTAGCCAATTTCCCCCTCCTTCTATTTTTGTCTTTAGTACCCATAAATATTAATCATTTGTGTCTCCCTAACAGGTGTCGGCTTTACAGTGATCCTCATTTCCCTCTACGTCGGCTTCTACTATAACGTCATCATCTCCTGGGCGCTGTTCTACCTCTTCTCCTCGTTCACCGGCGAGCTGCCGTGGGTCCACTGCAACAACACGTGGAACAGCCCAAACTGCTCCGACTGGGCTGACAACAGCTCAGTCAGTGACATTTACAAGGCCACCCCTGCTCAGGAGTACTTTGAGTGAGTGGGCCCGAGCCAAGGCTCTAACATTGACTTATTTATATGTGTTTGATATAGTAGTAAAAAAATACAATTACATAGATTTATAGTCAGCTCAGAGTCTTACATGCTCTTTAAAATACTTCTTTACTTTAGCTGAGGGATGATTTGTTGAGTTGAGAAATGCTGCCATAATGGTTCTACGACAATATGACTATTTCTATAAGCCGGTAAATTGTGCTCACTGTAGTAATTATAAGGGTATACAGATGTAACTTCTATCTACCAAATTTATATTAATATATATGTATATATATTATTAATTTATAATATTACATTGCAAAATCAAGTGAAACAAGAAAACAACAACAAAAAAATTGTTAATGCTTTCAATCTGAACTTTAAAAAAAATTTTCTCTTATAGATGCCCCATTAGATTATATTTTGGTCTTTGAACCTGCAGCAAATATGCAAACTTGAAAGGCACGGCGGCAATGTACTTTTTGTATATGTCCAACTACACAACTTGCTGCACAAGTTGATGCAAAGTTTGATGCCTTGCAGTGTAATGGTGCAGAGCTTAATTACTATAAGCACTTTTTTTTCTAGATTTAGTAATGCCTCACAATCTCTAATTATGAATAATTAAAGGAATGATCAAATATTCAAAAATGAATAGTCAAGATGGATCCTGAGTCTGGCTGCATTTAGCTTCTGTAGACGCCCTCCCTGCGAGGCTGACCAGGTGTCTCCTATTCCAGCGAGCGAGGGGCCGTTTGTTGTGACAGTTGAGGCATTTCACCCATGCTGGTTGAAAATGTGTGCGCTGCTCACACAGACCACCACCTGCAGACAATTTGACCTCATCCGTTCAACACTGGCAGATCTTCAGTCTCGTCTGTTCGGCTGGCTCTGACATGATCTAAATCAAGACATCATCAAGTGTTCGGTGATATTATAATCCTCCAGGTGACACATTTAATTCGACTTTACAGGGTGCGATAAAAAAAGTACACATTCAAATCTGTTACCATTCATCGTCAGAGCAGTTTGCCACAGTCTGCCACAATCTTTGAGACCTTTTAATTTCCTAAAATGCAAAATATGCAACAGATGTACCGACACTTCATGTCACATCTATCTGGCCAGATTTCCTGGAGTCTTCAGTATTCCTTGTCAATGATGAACCCCAGGCAGCTTCCAACAAGGCCAGGTGTTGATTGTTAAGCCAATTTTATGCAGGATACTAAGATCCAGATCCAGGTGTATAGCTCAAATGATGCTGTGAATAGTAATGATGTTCAAGTGGGCTGCAGCATAATCTCTGCGTGGGAAATCGAGTCATATGGATCTTGAATGCACCTGGTTTGAGCACATCCAGAATAGGTTCATCCAGGGTGACCCAGAAATGTCTCTGGGTGAGGTGAGCTCAAAGTGCAGCTCTGCAGGATGTAGTTACATCATAACTGCACCTTTGTTTCCGGCTTGGTCGCTGTATCTTCTTCTTCTCCCCCCATTCTGACACGTCTCAGATCATGTGTTCAGCCCAGGAGGTTGCGTGCACTTGCCTGCAGTTGCACACACACACACACACACAAATGATGGATGATTTTCTTGTCAGAACACAAAGGTGCTGCTTTGCCTTTGAGCATCTCTTGCATAACCGTGCTGTTACCTGTTATTGGTCTCTATAGTGATCAGAGGTTTTTAGTCACTGGTTCTTTGTTCAGTGCTCACAACCTTTCTTAGCCTCTGCTAAGTGAATTTTGCTAAATACAAGACCTTGAATAAACCTTAAACTGTGACTCAGGAGTGGCCTCACCAGAATATTCTCTCTCCTTAGACGAGGGGTGCTCCACATCCAGGACAGTAACGGGATCGATGATCTGGGCCGTCCACGCTGGCAGTTGACCTCCTGTCTGGCTGTAGTGATTGTTCTGCTCTACTTCAGTCTCTGGAAGGGAGTCAAGACCTCTGGCAAGGTAGGAGATGACACAGCTGGCTTGTTCCTTTATATGAAAACCGCATGAGTACAATAACTACTACTCAAGAATATTAAGATGACTCCATTCAAGTTATGGAACTACATTAAAGATATAAGGAAATACTGCATCTTAAAATCCAGTTTAACTCCACTACAGCAGTTTGTGTGGGCATGAATGTGTCCATGCATTTTCACTGTCTTGCATGCAAGCACTTATGTGAATCTTTCTGTGAGTGCATGGCATGGGTATTCTGTATGCGTTTATCTGTGTGTGTGTGTTCCTCGCACGACCCTCTCAGGTTGTGTGGATCACAGCCACGATGCCCTATGTGGTCTTGACCGTGCTGCTGCTCCGCGGAGTCACTCTGCCCGGAGCCATCGATGGTATTAAGGCCTACCTCTCCGTGGACTTCCTGAGACTCTGCGACGCCAAGGTGAGTGTCGACAGGAGAGAGGGGGGGAGGGCACGAGGGTGGTGGGGGTGCAGAGGAAGAAGGAAGGGAGGTAACTGAGAGGCACGTTAGAGGAATACGTCAACATTTGAAATTCTAGTTTTGTGTTTTCTTTATCTAACATCAGCACTGAAAACAATGAAACCAATGTACATGCACGGAGACTATTAGACTATTATTTAATAATAGAAAACAAGTATATAGGTTTACAGTGGATCATTTTGAAATTTAGTAAAAGTGACAAAATTGTGTAAATCATCATAAACTCTTGATTTGCATTACTGATCCAAACTGTTACAATGTGAGTTAACCATTTTCTTTCTGACTGCAAACAAGCACAGAACAATGTGTGGTCAAGACTTTACTTGCAACAACGAGCAAGAGAGGCAATATTGACATGTTGTCAATGTTGATTGTGCACAATTATGTACATGAAAAATATGTATCCCTTATCAGGCAAAATGGTGCCAAGAGTGAGCCCAGAACAGACTGAAAAGGACTGGAGGACAGTAAGAAAATACAAGAGAGTTAAACTCAGTAATCCACTGAACCGTCTTTCATTTTGATCCTGTCAACTGAAGCATATCAACCGAGAGATATTAACTGTCAGCCTCCCGTGGTTTAAAATGTTAAGTATTGTAAGAGAGGCATTTCCTCGAGACACAAAAAGAAACGTGAGAAAACTGTTTGTGTAACCTGTTTCTAATATCTTCCTTCTCTGTGAAACCCCTGATCACATCTTCTAACAATAACTTACTTATCTTAACAGCAGGCGCCGGGAGCTCAATAAGTAAGCATGCAGGGCTTAAGGACTCAGTTATGGAGGAAGAGAGAGAAAGCAAGAAGAGAGAGAGCGATAGAGAGATGCATGGCAGCGATTGGAGAATTAGATTAGATAGATGCATGGAGCAGTAATTTGCAAAATTACCCCCCGTATTCACCAGCGTCTTTCATCTACTGCCGTTGAATGAGTTTCCTGCAATTATCCCAAATAATGGCTTTTTTCCTCTCCTGTGCCTTTTGTTTGCCGCTTCACACAAGTGTGCTTGTACTGTCGCTCTCCCCAGGTCTGGATCGAGGCAGCGACACAGATCTGTTTCTCTCTGGGAGTGGGGTTTGGTGTGCTAATTGCCTTTTCCAGCTACAACAAATTCAGCAACAACTGCTACAGGTAAAGACACACAGGAAGAGGCAGGAGGGGATTGGCAGAGACGGGCAGAGGACGGGGAGCTGCCTCTGCACAAACACACACACACACACACACAGAACATAAGCAGGTGAATTACAATAACCTTTGAAGCTCCTTGAAACCCGCTTTGACACCATGCTGTGCCACAGACAGCCGTAACACCGATCAAAACTGGCGTTCTCTTTGAAAATCATCAGCGTCCCACAGGAGGCTTTTATCTTCTGCTTTGCCTTTTTTTTTTTTTTTTTTTTTATAAATATTTCTCATAATTGACACATGACACTGTCCACCTTGAGGATTCCTCCTTGAGCATAACACCAAATCACTGAAAACATATTTCAGCAAAATGACTTTAGCAATATGACTGTAATGTTGTTTTCTGTAGGACAATGTTACCTTAATTTTTCCTTCACACACTTTCAGGATCATGGGCTTATTCAACACTGATCAACTCATTTATTTGTTCATTTTCTTGACTTCATTATTTTTCCAATTGAGGGAGGTACAACTCTGACAACTACCAGCAACTTGTCCTATAACTGTGTCGATTAACCTGTCGCATAACTGTGATAAAACATCGACTACCTGACTAGTCCATGAAATCTATCAATGGTCTCAAACTACTCTGCGACCTGTTCTCATTACAACAAGCTTCCATTCTTTTCACGTAAAAGCCAAGAGGAGAGAAACCTTGACCCACCACTGACGTACTACTAATTGACTATGTAGATATTGACTGTGCTGTGGCTGATGGCTAATTGATGAATTTTCTCTCATTCTGGACTGTTTTTTCATCTTATTTGATTTTATCGATCCAGAGACGCCATCATCACCAGCTCCATCAATTCTTTGACTAGTTTCTTCTCTGGGTTTGTGGTCTTCTCCTTCCTTGGGTACATGTCCCACAAGCACAACGTAGCCCTGGACAAAGTGGCCAGAGACGGTATGGTATAAGTTGTATGTGCTTGTAATGTGGTGTTTATATATGTGCATGTTTGTTGGGTGTAGATAGTTGGAGACAGACAC
Source organism: Centropyge bicolor (assembly GCA_037975185.1). Taxonomy (NCBI): domain Eukaryota; kingdom Metazoa; phylum Chordata; class Actinopteri; family Pomacanthidae; genus Centropyge; species Centropyge bicolor. The sequence continues at coordinate 3,130,539 of JBBMOC010000038.1, read as the reverse complement.
TGTCATCAAGTTGAGGCTTTTAACCTCAGTTTTCAAAAATATATACAGCTTGCTTGTCCTTAGATTTGGAGTGCATGGAAAACTTTGGCACTCAGTCAATAAATTAAAGTTAAACAGAACATATTGTATGTTATAGGAAAATGTTAAATATCACATAGTATTTGTTATTGTATATTTGATCATGAGCCTAACACAGTATTGTAGCTTCTCCTCAAGTGTCGTAATGTGGCGTGTGAGTAAGAGTGGAAAATAGAAATTGATAGGTTGTTGATGTTGGGTAACAGATAGCAGGCGACTTTATTCCATGATGGGTACTATTAAATGACTCAGTAGAAGCAGGATAGAGTTCATTCTTTAATTATTCCCACAGTCAACGATATTCAAGATGAGCTATGTTGAGTTGCCAAGAAGTGAATCAATGAAGAAAACCCCTATGAACCCAGTGACTGGATTCAAATGCCACTACTGCAGTTAGTCAAACTGGGTTGCTTACAATTACAATTCAACATGTTGCACAACCTCTTTTCCAATAAACAACACTTGATTCCCCTCATTCTCTTCTTTACATCTTGTATGCTGTATCTGCTCTTTAATTTTGCTTTTTATCTAATTTGTCCTTTTTTCTACTTCCCTCTCCTGAATTTCTTGTTCTTTAGGCGCTGGTTTGGTGTTTGTTATTTACCCAGAAGCCATTGCAACATTACCTGGGTCATCAGTGTGGGCAGTCATCTTCTTCATCATGCTGTTGACACTGGGCATCGACAGTGCTGTGAATATGATACACACACACACACACACACACACACACACACAGACAGACAACTGTAATTTCAGCCCGGTGCCTTTTTCCTTATTTGTGACATAAACTTTGTCAGGTTGTGATGTTAAAATATTTCCATTGAATTTTTGGAGCTTCAGCATCTTCATCTGCTCACTTCTCCCTGACTTTGTGTTCTGTTCTAACTCTCGTGTCCTCTGCTGTAGATGGGTGGGATGGAATCGGTGATCACAGGCCTGATTGATGAGTTCAAATTCCTGCACAAGCACAGAGAGCTCTTCACCCTCTTCATTGTTGTCGCCACCTTTCTCATATCCCTCTTCTGTGTTACTAATGTGAGTTTCATACTGGGCAGCCTGTCGTTGCATGTAGATCTTGTTTGACTGTTAATTGGCAATTTCTTACATGTATCTGCAAATTCAATGAGCTGAATCATCCAAGTTATTTGTTTTTGTTCTCACTGCAACTTAATAATATAACACACTTTTACATACATATAATTACATATTCTTTCTATTCATGCAGGGCGGGATGTACGTGTTCACGCTGCTCGACCACTTTGCGGCAGGAACATCGATTCTCTTTGGAGTGCTTATTGAAGCCATCGGCATCGCGTGGTTTTACGGTGAGAGAGACGGACGGGAGGAGAGAGGAGAGAGAAGCAGATGATTCATGTCTTCATGGTCAGCAAACCTGATGCTGTATTAAGGGTCTGATGAGAAATCTGTTGGCGTAGGTGCGCTGTGCCTCCATGCAACATAGCTCTATTAGACGTGAGGACGCTGCAGCTAGAAGGTCTGTTCTCACTAATGGCTCTTCAGTCTCTGTGCATGTCCACAGAGATCTGAGGGTATACTGTAGCTGTGTAGCGCTCAGAGAAGATCAGTGGTGTTTAAAGTAACAGAGTTTTGACAGTGTTACCTCTGTGTTCACTCGGCAGTGGTGAGCCACCACATAAAGAAAATTGCAGCTGGGGAACAGGCAATTCTCATTTGTCATGGACAGGAGTCAGCTGTCTAATAGCTGGGTTGTGGATTGTTGTGGGTGGCAAGTGGGGGAGGCCTCAAAGTCAATTTCTCTCCAGATGTCCAAATTCTATTGACACCAGTTTTTACAGTTTAACCATCTATCTCTAATGCCGTATGTTTATTTTTTTAGTACCTCCAGCACACCAAATCTGTCTCAACTATTGCTGTCTTTACATGTGATAAGAGAGTTTTCTGGAGTGAATGACATGCAGGACATTACAGTGATTTTTTTTTCTTGCACTTCTTCAGCACTCTCTCAGCAAATGGAAGAAATACTAGTAGTGTCAGAGTAAATATTTTCTTCATGCTACATGTTGCATGTTAGGGCCTGATGTGCTGATTAGTGACCTCTTTTGGTTCTATAAGTAATTGCGGTTATCCGTTTGGGTTTTCCTCCTCTTCCTTACATCCTTGCTGCTTATTTGTACATTAATAGCTAAAGACAGACTGCTTTGTGATGCACCTTTATTCTTGCATAATTTTACCTACAGCACCACCACCAACAAGAAAATCTGACTTTTCAAAGAGTGTGAAAAGTTCACCTCCATGTTGAAACACCAGCTGCCACAATTTATTATAAAACAATCTGAAGGTCAGAGAAAATGGTTGACTTGAACTTCTGTATTGGGTTTCTTGTTTCATGTCTAGAGAACCTTACTGTGGAGAGATCTATAAAGGGCTAAATACTGACTGGGCCCCAGGCGGTGGGGTCAGCATATTGCCCCACTTTGGTGGGTCCTGACCTTGGCAAGTCAGATAAATCAAGCCTTAGGCTTCAGTGGGCCTTTTTTCCCATCCTCATAACTGCTGACAGGAACCCTTCACCCCTGGCCACTGTGGTCTTTCGTTCTGCTGTCCACTACATAAGTGCGTTTAGCTGGGCTGAATACTCGGTCGTCAGTCTGGATATGTTCCTCTGCAGTGAGAGATGCCTCCCAGGCAGGAAGGCATAGGGAAAAAAATTTCACAGGCAGGTTTATGAGAGAAAGAAAGTCATGATGAGGTAAAAATGGTGCAGTAACTTATTACAAATGGATCTGCAGAGTGACTTTAGCTACTGAAATGGTCAAACTGTGGATTGTATTACTACTAACAACGTATAAAGTTGTGGGTTTCTACCTGGCCAACTTTCAATTTAAGTAAGGGGTCCAACTCTCTAGTTCATATTTTCAACAGCTAAAGTTAAATAGAAAATGTACCAACAAGAAAGACAAGGAATATAGCCCAAGCCTGCTGTGAATGCTATATGTGGTACTTTAGACTAAGCTTTAGCAAGGTCTGTATTCAACCATATCTTGGAAGTGATATTGAATATTTCCATGTGTATCAGGAGTGGACCGGTTCAGTGACGACATCGAGGAGATGATTGGCCAGCGACCAGGAATGTACTGGAGGCTGTGCTGGAAGTTTGTCAGCCCCTGTTTCCTCCTGGTGAGTCAGCACACAGAGTTATTGTACAACCCTGATGAAGGGAGCTAGAAAGGATAACAGCATACTACCACTGTCTCTAACAATCTGTGAGTGCAGTGGTTCAAGTGAGCAAAAGTGAAAACGGACAAGCTAAATCCTTTTCTTCCGTAGTTCATGGTGGTGGTGAGCTTCGCCACATTCAACCCTCCAAACTACGGCTCCTACATGTTTCCTCCATGGGCTAACATGGTGGGATGGTGTCTGGCCATTTCCTCAATGACCATGGTGCCTCTCTACGCCATCTACAAACTCTGCACCCTGCCCGGAAAGTTTTGTGATGTAAGTCAGAGCTATGACGTATGACAAATATTTCTTCTCTGGCAAACTTTTACTTCACACCTTGACACACCTCATTTGCCCTTTCTCCTGAAACAGAGACTGGCTTATGCCATCACCCCAGAGACAGAGCATCATTTGGTAGACAACGGGGAGGTTCGGCAGTTCACAGTAAGTGCTGACTTTATTCCGATTTATTTTTAACCTCAGGACAAAGATTATATAAATGATATTGTTGATATATATATATTTTTTAGCCCTTTTCAATTAAGTCAACCATTATAGTAGAATCATACTGTGTTTTACTTCATGGGCATATTCTAATTTTTCCCACAGCTGCATCACTGGTTGGTGGTCTGAAAAGTAAAGTGAGAGAGAGAGAGAGAGAGAGAGAGAGAGAGAGAGAGAGAGAGAGAATGAGAGCATGGATATTGGTGGATGAATGAATGCACAGCAAAGGTCTGAAGAGCTAGGAAGAAAAAAGAGATGACCATTTAAATCGACCCTGATGATGATGGTGGTGGGAGCAGTTTAAAAGTGCCAACAAAAAAATCCCCATAGTACAACTGTAGTGTTTTTTTTTTTTTTTTTATTGAACAGTGGATATGCGAAGCTGTGCATTGACCCTCTCCACTGTTGTGTTGACAGTGAATGGGATTCAGTCAAACAGGTGATGTAGTGTTCAGGCTGCTTCTTCCATAAATACAACTTTATTTGTAAGGAAATGTCATGCAAGTTTTTGCCCGTGGTTCTTAGATATTTTCTTAGAATTGCATTACCCATTCATAAAAAATGAGCAGTGAATGGGTGACTTTTCACACCATGTCAAGTATATGATAAAAGAGTAACATTCAAAATGGCTGTTTTTTCTTTGAGGCAAGATGTACAATAGAAAATATTAAAAATGTTGTTTATGTATATGTGGAAATATTTCCAAAATTCAGGATCTGTTTTTAGAAATAAGATTTTTTTTATCTAAATAATTTGAATTTATTCGATATTTTAGAATTATTATCATCAAGCAGTAGAATTCTTGTTCTTCTTTCTTCTTATTCCAGTTTATCATTCTGGATCAAAAATCTTCACTTTTTTAGCAGTCGGACGTAATGAATGCCACAGCTTTTACTGAATCCCACTCCGTGTCCTTGTGTGGTTTATATTCTTGATTTATTTGCTTGCTTTTCTTAAAGACTGTTATGATACCCACAATTCCTGCAGACCTTGAGAAAAAGATGATTCAAATCAATTAACAAGAAAGAACAGCTGCTACACAAACTGAAAATAACATTATTTCATCAACATCACAGCTGCATCACCTGACTTGGTCCATGTTTACTCATAGACAGAAAGCGCCATCGGTCACAAATCAATAGAATTGATCGTCTGAAAATAGAAGTCACTTCCTCTCACCATCTTTCTGCATTTAGATGTTGGACGGACCAACAAAAACACACTGACCACTAGTGCAGTTGGGTCATGTTTATCAAGCGTCGGTGTACTGTCATTCCAACACAGGAGCAAATATATTCTAGAAAAAATAAATTTAAAACTCAAACAACCTCTAGTCAAACTTGAATCGTTGTAAACAGCTGCCAGGCTCCATCAGCCTGATACTTGTCTCGTCAACTTCCAAATAACTATCGCTGACACACTGACAAAAACACTGCTGATCTGATCAACCAAAGACTAAAATGAACTCAGAAATTCCAGTACTCTCACATGAGCATATTTTGCCAAGGGATCACCTTTCTTTGACTCAATAGACCACTTGATTGTTAACTTCATCGTCGATCTCTCCTCCCCGTTCAAAACAAATTAGTGCCGGTGCATATTCTCACTCTGTTTTTGTTTGATTGAAGATTTGGTGTGTGTGTGTGTGTGTGTGTGTGTGTGTGTGTGTGTGTGTGTGTGTGTGTGTGTGTGTTCCGCCCCCACAAAGTTTCAGGTGGTGATTTGAAAGCTACGATTGTCACATTTCCAGAAAGCATAAAGCTTTAATTTTACCGTTTACAGAATCTCATTCAGTGTTTGAAGACTGTTTAAAAAGCTGCTTTTTATTGACCTGCAATGAATAGTGTGTAAAGTGATATATGAAGTAATTTAAGTTATATATCTGTGTAAGTAAATGTAATGTAGAGGGGCTTATATCGTATTGTAGAACAAGACCAAGTATATATATATATTTGTGTGTATATATATATACACACTGTATATATGGATTATTGCTTTGTTACTGTGAAGTTGATACATATTAGCCTCAAGGATCCTAATGAGAAGTACATGGAAAATTCATAGAAGCTTTCTGTGTAATCAGAAACCACACATCATTTTTCAAACTGGTCAGTGATGACGCGTTTTCACCTTGTGGTACACGTAACACACTAAAGGGTTAATTACGTCCCAAATTGTATGCCTGTGCTGCTGTACTGTGCCTTGTGGTGTTTTCTGACTGTATGACTTTGTTTTGTACTGTCAAATAAAGTAAAATTAATTACAATTATTACATTTAAAATGGCCTCCTTTTTTTCCCTTTTATTTCGTGATTGAGTTTAAATTCTCTGCCACCTTTTATCTCCTCCTCTCCAGCACTGCAGTGGTTTTATAGAAGGTCAGACAGGGACACACATAAAACTGCATCCTTGTTTTTTTGGCTGAGTCATTAAGCCAACAAAGCAAAACTTCCACAATTACAACTGCAACTTTTTTTTAATGACCACATCATTGAAACTGCTGAATAATTATACACTATTCATCACTTTGGCACCTGGTATACACACACACACACAATTACTGTCAAATTGAACGTCACATTATTTCAAATCTATCACTGTGTTTATGCTACTACAATAGCAATACATCACAGTTGTAAAATGCATGCCACAACACGGTTAGTAGCTTTTCCTCAGAAGCTGTAGAAATTATACGCAAAGTCTTAAACTGTTCTTCTTCAATGCTTGTGCTGCACAAAATGAATAAAGATGAATGGTCCATCATAATATTGTGTTCAATATTCCAAAATGAGACATTGCATCTATCTCCCAAACACATCTATATGCACGTAATGTCCTCCATCCATCCAAACAGAGGAGGCCCAAATAGTGAGACATAAAGGCAGACTTAACGAGGTGAAGAGCGCCTCTAATTGTTGTGAGCTTTTTGCAAGATGGGTCAGCATGACCCTGAATCAACAGTGTTCATTACAGTAACCAGACGAGCAAGACGCGCCACCTCGAGGGGCGATCCACACAGACGGAGGAGCCGATATTCACAGCAGACAGCATTCGGGGATGATTACTGCCTAAAAGGCTTTCGGATATATTGACATCTGTACTAATCGGCGGGTGGTCTGACCATCATTCTTGACTTGGGTTTTTCTTGTAAGGTTTATTGACTTTTTTTTGTAAAAGGAACCAGTCATATTTATTTAGGGCAGGACAGACTCACCTCCTGCTGTGTATGTGGGTGTTCAGTGATTATAGTCTTGTTCAGGAGTTGCTTATTATTGGTTATTTATTGGACTCCACAACAGAGGAAAAAGACAGAAATAAATACTTTGTGGATAAAATGTGTCATTTTATTCACCCCTGACCAAGCGCAAAATCCCTCCACCGTTCGTCCCTGTGTGACTAAGTATGCTTGGTACAGTATCCTGAAACAGGCTGCAGCTGGGAACAAGGAATTACACAACAAACACAAATATTTGTATTGATTTTTTTTATGTCTTGCCCTTAATCAAAGTTTTTTTTTTAATATAAATATTCACTTTGTAATTGTTCTCTATTATATATCCACTATAATTACCCACTCAACAAGTCTCAAATGTTGACACAGCTTTGACAGAACAGATCAGATGAGCAGAGAATAGCACATTAAACTGCATTCATAGAGAGCAGATATTATTGTAACAGTAGAGACCTGACTGAATATATAAAACTTTGACTCCATTCATGATGTGTGGCTGGTGTCACTCACATCATCACGCCAACTATCGGTCATTCTTCTCACACCTTATATGACACGGGGTCCTTGTGTGTGTTTGTTGATGCCACCTTTCCTCCATGTGTCGACACCGCTAAAGAGCTCTGACAGATGTTAGCTGTGTGGTCCTGTGTGTTGTCAAGCTGGGACAATTGCAAAGCAATTTTAGCCATGTGAGGACAGGGTTTAAAAGGTACCATTATCACATCCAATAAACAACAGCAATTATGTATAATTTCATGTCTTGCCACTAAAACTGAAAGGATATACACAAGCAGAGGTGGAAGGAAATGGGACTTTCATATTTAGATTGCACTGCAATATATGATATTGGCTTCATATGGTGTCAAAGAGGATGCACACAACCAACAGCCAACCAATCCCTTTAAACATTTCTCATATACTGATAATGAAAGAGTAGATGAAAACGAGATAGTAGCAGGTTTGTAGTTGAGAGGATTAACAAAATAGTAACTGTGTTTGTCTTTGCTGCTGCACACCTGTCTCATCTTGTCCCGTCTTTCCTGCATTGGTCTATTTGTTTTTAATGTTTGTTAGCAAGGGACTTTCTACTTGGGTGCATCATTGCCACAGTCTTTATCAGAGAGGTGGATCATGGTTTCCTCAAGTGAGAGTCCAGGTAAAACTCAGATGGCTCTGGAAGCTGCTGCTCCCCTGAAATATTTCCTCTTGTCTGTGGTTGGTATCGTCAGAGCCTCATCAATTGAAACAATCTTGATTGTGGTTTGCCTCAGGTCTGTCCTGGGTCAGATGCTGTTGCCTTTAATAAAAACTAAATAACAAAGTCTAATAACATCTCCTAATATATGGAGACAACATTCAATTCTGAAAAAAAGTCTGTTCTTTAAAACTGAGTCATAAAAACTGGATGGCAGACAATATTGTCTAACTTAATGCTGATAAAAAGTTCTTATTTCTACCCCTGCTGACTTCTCTTTCCTCCTCACTTTTCATACCTTTCACACACAAGAAGCAAAGGCAAACATATTGTTGTGGTTTTGCACTCAAAGGACTGGTTTACTGCAGAAAACTTCCTTCTGAAATGTGTAAGTGAGAGCCAGTGTGTGGCTTGTTTTTTTGTTGTTGTACACTGCCCTCTACTGACAAAATGCCTGCACCATGACTTACAATATTTGTGCAAATCACATCAGCCACCACAACATATTACAACAATCAACAAGTTACTGCAACACCCCATTTTTTGCCAAAGATTGTTTTTCAATTGGAATTATCCACTTACTGCAAACACTGTCAAAGATTATATAAAATAATATAAAAATGCATGTATGCATAGAGCATTGAGGATATTAGGGTATGGGCAGTGACCTTAATCCTATATGGTTACCAGGGCCCATAGCTGTCTTACAGTTAAACTCTTATTTGATTAATTTACAATATAGTGAATTTCAGTGAACTTCAAAGCATTCAAAATGTCATCTCAGTAAAATACAAAGAAAACAACATGGGTTCAAAGAGTGAAAGACAGAAGTCATTTTGTCATTCACAGCAAGTATTAAGCAAAGGAAATGACATGACATGCAAAAAGCTGCCAGTTGATGTTTTCTTTTCAAAGAAATTTCAGGGGAAAATAGACTGTAAAAATAGTAGAAGTTTGTGTATACTGATCATGTGTAAATGATGCTCCATGAACCAAAACATCTCATCTATTAAATCTTCAGGTTTGTCCCAACAGTCACATCTCACCTGGAGACCTTTCATCCTATTAACATGGTGTTGTGTGGTCGGAGGAGGTCAAAGGTCAACCCCTTACTTCACTGTGAAGAAAATGGGCCCCGTCGGTATCCCTTAACACGACACAGTGTCATAATGCTGCCCTGCATGTCAGAAAGTTAGTTGGCCTCTAAATGGTTCACCATGACTACATCAGACTTTTTGCATGCTGCACCCGGTGCCCTTTTGTAAGCCCACCAGTCCACCACTGTTCTGAGATACAAGATTGCCTTTTTTTTGCAATATGTGAGCATACATTCAATATTTCAGTTTGTTTTTCTTCAGAAATGATTTGTCTGTTTCAACTCTCCTGCTATGTTTTATGCCTGCACATTATGTGGACCAAGCTGCTTTAGCACCATCATGTGGAGAGAGCGAGAATCACATCTAAAGCAATACTTCGACTATGATTTTGTATGATGTAAATGTGGTCATTATTGGTGTATGTATCATTTACAACACATATTGTTGTACTATATCTACACTTTTATTCTGAAGTTCATGTGAAGCTTTTGTCCCTGACAGACCTTATTGTTGGCACCCAGCCCACTCCAACCACAGTCTATATCCCCAGCAGAGCAGTAATCCTGCTGATTGCTGCTGATGAAAGAGGTCGTGAGGACAATAAGGTGAAGGAGCTTCAAAAACCACTGATATTAAACAGTGGGCTGTCCCACAACTATTATTGCATCAGTAAATATGTCGTGTCTTCACATGGGAAAATATTTACATGCATTTACACTGGCTGGATGAACAATAGCTAATTAATGCAGATATATATGTTCTGAATTCCTCTGGCTTTTAATTGCTGCGGCAGGAAACATGTCACTTGACAATAATATGCAAAAGGACATAGAGTACAGATGCCCTGTTGTTATGCAACACAAACATAGTCCACAAAACAAACATGTTTTTTTGTGCCACTTTCGGGATGTCACCGGGTTTCCAATTGGTCTCTTGATGCCCAATTAGCTTTCTCACGCGGCTGCTGCAGAGTTTAACACCATCTAAGTGTTAAACATTAGACTGTGAGTTTGTTTGTTTCCTCTGCTCACACTGTTTGTTGTGCGCCTTTGTTGTGCGCCTCCTCCAGCACCGGCACTGCGCATTTTTATTCAACAAGTCAATGTTTTCTCTATCAGTTAATGATTGAATGGCTGTTGATGAGGGCTGGTAATCTGTGAGTGTTCCCATAGAGACATCCCAACAGATGAGCTCCCATGATGCCCAGCCCAGTGACGCCCTCACCTGGTGCGCAGCGGTGCGCGCGGAGCAGCTGACTCTGCGCCTTTTCCTCAGCAGCGCACTGAGATCCTGCAAAACGTATGGATATTTCTCATTCATAACGCTGGGACACATCATCGGTTTCATGCATGTGGTCGTGCTTTTATGCATTAAACTACTCAAGCTGTGAGCAGCCTTTTTAGCCCCCGCGTTGTGCCAAAATTGCTCCAAGATCTGCGCCTTCATCTGCACTCATCCCTGAACTTTTGGCCAGGATGGAGCAGCTCTAATGTCATGATCATGGCCTCGAAGCTTGTGTCTCAGCATTTGGATCAACCCGCTGCTTTCTAAGAGGAGTGTCTTTATACACAGCCATGAGCTCGGAGAAACCCAACTTTCTGTCCCAGCCCGTCGTCAAGAACATTTTCATGTTCCGGAACGGGGATCCTTACTACGAGGCTCGCCGCATCGTCATCAACCAGAAGAGGGTGTCCAACTTCGAGACGCTGCTGAGAGAGGTGACCGGAGGGATCCAAGCCCCGTTCGGAGCCGTGAGGAACATCTACACGCCCAGAGGAGGCCACAAGGTGGACTGCATGGAGAGCCTGCAGAACGGGGAGCAGTACGTGGCCGCAGGGAGGGAGAGGTTCAAAAGGCTGGAGTAAGACTCGACTCAAGTTTGACATGATAACAGATCGAATCTCACCGTGTGTTTCTGAGCCTAAAGATTATGCACGTTTGCATGGGGTTAACCCTGCAGGAAGCATGCTGATCATTAGTAGTAAAATCTCAGCTCAGTACACATACACATTAACTGGGTTCCACAGTCAGTCTCAGCTGCCAGCTTACATTTGTAGTCTCTGAGCATCATCCTGTTGACTGAGTCATGCTCTTAAAGTTTATGTGACTCAACACTATTGCACCAGTGTATGAGGTAGATCAGCGCTGCAGAGAAGTGTGCTTTGAACTGGCCTAAAAATAAGTGGACCTATACAGCAGATAATGAGATTTAAGTTATTCACAGAATGCACAGACAGTCTGGTGTATACTGTCAGTATGTCAGTCTGGTATATACTGTCACTGTGCTCTTGACATAGGGAAATGTTGTTATGGAACATATCCTCTGCTGCAGAACTGATAAGATATATACTACTCTCCAATCATCGTCCTCATGTCCCTGTCAGTGAAAACCCACAGGAATTGTGTGAAAAATCACATCAGGGCAAGAGATGATGGACACATTAATGATTCACTTTCTAACCATTTATACAAAGTAAATATGTTTGTACCTGTGCATGATGAGGAGCCTCAGTACATACCAGGTCTTCTGCTTTAACTAAGTGGTGCTTTAAAAAGAGGAAGATATTACTTTTAACTGTGTTAATGCAGCACAGCTTGCGGCAAAAAAAATCCTTAATATGATGGATATCTCATACTATGAATTACTTGCCAGAACATTGACAACCATAATCAATAATAAACTGTTATTTATTTCTGAGAGTTTGTGACTTACACAATACCTGTCCTATGCTGTGTGTGATTAACATTGGCTTATACTTCTCTTTCTGTTTTGTCTGTAGTTACCAACAGATTGGCTCCAGAAGGAAGAGGATGACTCTTCCAATGCAGGTGAGGCAAAAGTCATTTATGTGTTCGTCTCTGTAAACAGATATCTGCATATGAATGTAGGATCTGTATGCAAGGGACACGATTTTGGTATCAGAAGCACACAAATAAAACAGAATGTGGTAATTTACTAATCGCTTTTGACATATAGTCAGTTGAAAACAGCACAAAGACAATATGTTTGACCTCCACTTCATTGATTTTTGTAAATATCTGCTTATTCTGAATTTGAAGGCAGCAACATGTTTCAAACAAGTTGCAATAGGATCAACAAAAGACTGTGAAAGTGGTGGACTGATCCAAAACACCTGTTTGGATCATTTCACAGGTAAACAGGTTCATTGGTAACAGGTGATAGTATCATGACTGGGTATGAAAGGGGCATCTCGGACAGACTCTAGATTAAAATGAGAATGTAATTGTTGTGTGAGACGTGCAAGTGGGATAAACAAGTTTCCTATTGATAAGTTCAAGTGTAAATGAGCTGCCATGTAACTGTGGACGTCATTCACTTCTACCTGGGATTCACAAATTGTACAACATTTGGCATCATATAAACACAATCTGCAGAGATGAAACCTTTTCACAAAATTTCACCCAGACACTCTTTGGGAAAGAAGGTCATGAGGTTCTGCTCCACCAGGGTCCTTTAGTTTTCAGTAAGAAGCCTCACCTGATTTGATGGGAATGAACCATCAGCCTTTCAGTTACTTGAGAACCTACTCATGCGCCGTGTCCTGGACGACATCTTAACAGTGAGCTGGTATGTGCATGACAGAAATCTACTACTAAGTCTTTGCAAAGTGCAAAAACACTGACCACACTCAATTTGTTGGAAATCTCCACCCCACCCCCCGATTTTCCAACTGTGTTAGCTCAGTTAGCCACATGAAAATGACTGAGCTATCATTGCATTATTTTAGATTGTGTTTTAGAGATTAATGAACCACTTCACCGGCTATGTTTTCGAGTCAGGGTTTCAGTTACGAATATCCCGACTCAATCCATCTTTTCAAAATTTGAAACGGCCGCTCATGCAAGATGCATGAGGATTTGGGAACGCCACCTCTGCACCCACAGCGTAAAGGTTTTAGAAAGATCATTTAAGCAAGGTGTAATGTTTAGCATTCCTCTCTATTGTCCTCCGTGAAGATCACTTTGTTGTCGGCTCAATGGCCATGCATTATTGATTTATGGATCATAATCATCCCTCCTTTCAATGCATCTTTAATCACCAGCTATGGAGTCACAGCCAAAACAAGAGCAGCTTAAAGTCAGGTATCTGTTTTGAAAGTCAGCTGCAGGTCCTCTTTCCAAATGAGTTAGTATTGTTTTTAATAATTAAATAGATTCTATATAAGGCACAGATATGTGTAGTACCACTTAAATTCAAACCATGTTAATCCCTTTAATGTTTTAACTGGAGTATATGACAAAAAAACTTTCTGTACTACAAGGATGCATTCTTCATCTTTGACCTCTGTCCCCGGCCACAACTTCAGAAGCATTGTGTGTGTGTGTGTTCCCTGCCTGTCCACTATAACATGTTAATCATACCCAGAGAAACAGGGGCTTCTCTCTGTGTTCTTGATTTGGTCTTATCACCTGCTAGCAAGGAGCGTATTCATCACAGATAACCTCAAGGGCTTGTTTTTGCTGCTGTGATTATGTGGCAGGCATAAAAAGAGCCAATTTAGTTCACAAGGACCCCGCTTCCCCATCACGTCCCCACTTGACCTGTCTGATTGTGTCGATTGATGATGAGAACTCTCAGCTGGCTGGATGCTGGGCAAGTTTTTTCTTGGCCTTATTGTTTTAGGAGCATTATAGGAAGGTTTATATTATAGAAGGGTTACTGGCTCAGGTGCAGCTTATTTTGATTAGATTCAACTTTAGATTTAACCCATGCTCAAAGCCAATGAAATGCAGCTGGCATCTAACTAGAAGTGCAAAAAAGAAGTATCATATGCATAAAGGTACAGGGTTGATTTGCAGTACTAGTGTAGTACTTGAGTACCTCAGCATGAGTGATACCATATCTTACAGTATGTGCAGTGTTATGGATGATATATCAGATACTGTATGTTAGACATAGAGGTGAAGTGGATAGAGTTAGAAAGGGTCAAGCTTTGCCATAATATGGACAGTTGCTTGAATGTACAATATAAATAATGGCAATTTAAGAGGATCAGCTCATGCAAGAATGAGAAGTATAAAAAGGCCATGATACATGAGGATCAAGGAGTTCAGGGACCAGGTGAGATCATCACAGATGTGGACTCTAAAGAATATGAAGCTTGACGCACACGTCACTACAGCTCCGTTGATGCAGATTGATGGGCGTGTGTGTGTATGTGTGTGTGGCCCCTAGCTTGCCTTAAGTCAGCAAAGGACTCAATATTAATATATACATGCTTTACCAGGTGAGCTACTGGTGTACCAGATTGCATCCTCGTTGGTGCTGTATTCAAAGTGATGGGGCTCCAGGGTACAACTGAGTGGAAGTTGTGTAGTTTGGAAGTTGGATGGGTAGGCCTGTAACTATGTTGGTGCACTGTTCAAAAGTGTCTGTTTGCTGTATGTGAGGTTTGCACAGCTGAATCAGGTTACGAGAGAGGAAAAGACCAGATGAATTAACACAATATTCTGTGACATCAAAAATCAACGAGCCTGGCACACACTGCCATCTTCAGGATATCCAGGAGTTATGATGTTGGATGTTTTTTTTTTGCTCATACTAGACTGTTGTTTCATTTCCTTTCACCTTGAAATGAGCATTTTTGTTGCCCTGTGTTTGATTGGGTGCACTTGAGTTGGACCACTTCAAGCAGCACTCAAGCAGCAACGTAAGTATACTAATGGAGGGATTAAGTGAGATGGAATTGGTCGCAGATTTCTACCAGTAATGCACAAAATCCTTACACCGCAAATGACCACAGACTTTGCTTATTA
Source organism: Centropyge bicolor (assembly GCA_037975185.1). NCBI lineage: Eukaryota > Metazoa > Chordata > Actinopteri > Pomacanthidae > Centropyge > Centropyge bicolor. The sequence continues at coordinate 3,115,455 of JBBMOC010000038.1, read as the reverse complement.
ACTGCATATCATATGTGCATCCTCTAGAGGGAATCCTTGGTCTTGGTTTCCTGTTAAAGCTACCTGCTGTGCTGTCGGTTTCATCATTGTTCTTATTAAATCTGTGGCACTAACAGCACAAAGTGATGCTGTTACACCCAAATGCATTTCAGTATTTAATGATCTCTATTGATGCAGTCTGGCCTCATGTCTTCTTACAAATATACCTTATTTTATGATGTAAGTTTGTTAATCCTACTTCTGGCCTGCACACCTCTGTTGCCAGGGTGCACTCACACACCCCAGAAGACTTTTAATATACCTCCTCCCTTATCTCTCTCTCCCTCTCTCAGAGGATCCGAATCTTAGTCTTAGAGTCACAGTGGGTTATCAGGTGTTATGGGACAGGACCTGCAGAGCTCGTTCTTTGCAACCTCAAAGGATTATCAGGGCTCATTCTTTCGCTGTCACAGAGATGAGAGACGGATTCTTTTAATGTGCACAATAGCTCTTTGCCTTCAGGGGTAAAAACTTTTGATGTCACGCAGTCTTGTTTATTTGGACGGTTTCACTGAAATTTCTCACAGCGAAAGGAGAAAAAAAATAGTAAAGCAAATTAAAACGTGGATTGATATTCAATGAAAAAAGTTGTTATTGTCAATGATAAACACATTTGAAAGTTGCATCACACTGTTGCAACTCTTGTGCCTCTCGAGGATGAACATAGTTGACTGCCATGTGTGTGTGTGTGTGTGTGTGTATACAAGTCATATACTTTTAGCTCTATTGCACATACCAGATGTACTTGTGTGCCAGATTATCTTTAATCATATTTGCGCAGCTCTAAGTTTGACTCACGCGCCCTTTGACATATTTCACTCTTTTCATCCTCTTTCCCAGGCCAAACCACTCCCACCCAATCGAATCATAGTGTCAGCTCGATTCCTCAAACCCATCAAGGAGCCGTGTACGATATTGTAAGTTCCATCTCCACTGTTTCACATTAATCCTTTTATGCTGTTAGAGTTATCATTCATTCCAGTATAATATATAATTTGTATGTAACATTCAACCCTGATTTTGACTGTGAACTGATTCCTCATAGGATACTTGAAGTTAAAGAGATTCACTTAGCACTGAACTTAGAGAGGTATAGTTGACAAGGGAAACCAGTCTGTCAAAGTTCTGCCACTGTTTGTTTTAACCATGTGCTTGTTTTTTACTTAGTGTGGTAGCAAATGGCGACGTCTTGAACCCCGCCATGAGGCTGCTGATCCACCAGAGGATGCTCGGCCAGTTTGACAGAATACTAGAGATGATCACAGAGAAGATGGGATTGAGAGTCCTGGGGGGCGTTCGAAGGTAGAGCTTCACTTTACATATCAAATACATTTTTTTCCTCAAATATATAATATAATATTTTTTTGTCTTTACTTCCCAATAGATTTTTCAGTATGTTGCTGCATAAATTTGCACATAAATGGAAAAAAAAAGAAAGATGACACACACAATATGTGCTATTTATTGTCTATCAGTAAATGACCACATGGTGATTACGTTGCTTATTCAGCAACTTTAAAACAGCTTGTTTTGACAATCTGATACGAACACATGATGGAAACCGTTGGGTTTTTGACCACGTGTCTGTTTTCTAGTCTCTACACCTACGAAGGCCACCAGGTGACTGATGGGAACCAGTTGGAGAGCGGTCAGCTTTATGTGGCTGTGGGAAGAGAAAGATTTAAGAAGCTGCCCTACAGGGACCTACTTTTCACCAAACCCAGAGGGACGAGGAGGGTCAATGGGTGAGCACTGCACCATTGATAATATACCTGAGCAACATGGCCTCTGAAGACTGACAACTTAATAGAAAATATGAACTTAACCCTGTGAAGCCGACATCATCATCATTTGAGACTCAAAGTTTCATTTAATTTAATTTAACAAAAACATATTAAAACAGAAAAATATGTAACAAATTGGTCATTCTAGTTCCAAAGAAGAACATATTTTAAAATTTATTCCACTATTTCTTATTGTTATTACGCTGTATAAGCTACTATTTGCTATCATGCAGCAATGAGAAATCCATGAACTGGCAGGTGGAAGAGGAACATTTCATTTATTTTGGCTCATTTTGTGGTTCACAACCTAATGATGTAGGACCCTCCAAAACTCATGTATCATATATGATACATTCGGCAATATGGGGTTAAAGTTTATGATTTATCTGTAGTTTTATGTTGGTATTTGTGACAAAAAAGTGTGTTAATTTAACATAAATAACACTGACCGATGAAAAAATCATTGACATCCATTAGTATGTAGATTGATATGACATGTAGAGTCCTTTGTGAAGAGTTGTGGAAATTTAAAATTGGAGTACTATGGGTACAAGGGACAGCTCTTGGAGACTGTTCAGTTTGTGTTTGTCCATGTTCCAGTGTGGAAACTAATTACTCCTCCAGGGCTAATATCTGCTTTCAAATCCCCTGACACCTGCATCCTTCGGCACCAAATATTATTTTAATGACAGATAATTTGCTGTGTGTGAATAAAAGTGTTGCCTTTCCTACTACAACATGTCAATTATTTTTACACTTGAAATGAGCAAAATCAAGAATAGCGTGTATGATATTCATAATTTCATGCACATACCACATAAGCTATGTGGTTGTTCAGATTTTAAAATTTCAAACACATTATTTAACAGGCTTTTCTGTGTTAAATGAGGTTTTTTTTTGGTAGATTGGAACTGATAACTGAAATATCGAACAATGTTTAAACTTTCTTTTTCAGATGAACTTTAGTTTTACTAGCATTTACAACATTACATGGATGATCTCACGTGCCTGATTTCATGAATCAGTATTATAAGACCAACTCTTCATATCATGTTTTTTTGTCTGTTTCATTTACAGAATGAAAGCATACTCTCTGCCGCCCATCTACAGATTCTCAACGCAAAATGGAAATGTAAGAAGTGCATGTGTCTTTTGTATTAATTATTTAGATTTGCATAGTTTGTTTCAGCATCTCAAAATTGGAAACAGGAAATTCAACTTATGCATAGCTTGTGCACCATACAGTACTCACAAGAACCAACCTTGAACACACACACACACAAAATATCTGATTTACTGTTCCATTTAGTTGCTTTGAGTTAACTGAGGCATGAGTAGATGGATGAAAGATCTAGAGTGACATTCCCATGCTGTGTTTACTTTGACTGTTACTATAGATTTCTATCTCCTTCAGAGTAAGTCTATGGTCCGGAGCAGTGATAGTGGAGACTCTAAGGCCTCGCCTCCGAGCCACAACGGCAGCAACAAGGAACACCTGTCTTCCATCGTGAGAGAGATCTCTCAGGCCAGACTCATGTCCCTCAGGAAGAAGAGGAGCAGACAGAGCATGACTCTCGGCATCTCTGACAATGGTAAAGCAGAAACAAACAGAATGGTGTGAACATAAATCAAATGCAAGCAGACACAAACAGATATACAGACATATGATGTAATGCATGGCCTTTGCAATCTTATGTAACCTGCTGTGCTCTTAAATGTCCACATAGTGGCACTGTTGCTCTGCAAACAAAACAATATGGCAAGAAATATAGAAAGTAGGTCTAGCATGATGACATTAACTACTTTTACAAGAAACACATTACGTCATCTTCTGGCCTTAGTGTCATATAATATCCTACAGAAATTCTCCAGTTAGTCTTTACTTTTTCGCTCATTGGCAGCTGACACTCATCTGAACATTGAGATCTCTTGTTGCTCTGAGACATTTTTCATGGATGTTATATATATTGTGTATAACAGTGTGAGAGGGAATGGAGAACATTTTTATTTTACACAAAGGGCTTCAGATTTCCAGCACACTGCTTCTGACCTTATTATAACGCCTGCTGCGGCATGAACTACATTACGTCATCGTGCGGCTCATGATAGATGTCGCCTGTTTCCTTGTCTGGCAGGAGAGTTGACAGCAGAAGCCCAAAGGAGTGTGGAGAATTGTGTCCGTGGTTCAGGGGAGCTGGCATTTTGCTTCAAAAAGAGAGGGATGAGGAATGTGTGTGTGTGCGTGTGCACTTTTGTCTGTGCGTGCACGTGTGCATTTGAAACCTGTAATGTCACCCTCAAAACCTTCCCTACATCAGATTGCACAGCATGTCGCATTACAGGCAGAGACAAAAAAAAAAAAAAAAAACATGTTGCATTATTGCTCCCCTTGGGTGACATTGACCAAAGATTGAATTAACAGACAGACAGCACGGAAAACAAGATCAGGCATTAGGCAAGATGGTTTGAATGGCTTTGAGAGCATATCACATTCTCATGCACCCTTCACTGTTTGACCTATAAAGTCTTTATCAAAATGCTGTCATGTTTACAAGAATTAATGTTTTCCTTATTAGTCACTGTCTGGTCTTTTATGAGATGCAGTGAGTCTGTCTCTGTCCGTGGTGCTGAACAGACTTTTTTAGAAGACGCATCAGGTCGAGGTTTCCCTTTCTTCACTCTTTCTGTTCATCTTCTCCACCAAAGCAAATCAATGCTAAAACGTTATCTGGTCATTTGGCTTCTTAAAAGGAAACATTAGCTGAAATCATAGCTGCTTCATCGGCTTAACAAAATGAGCTCAGCTCCCATTAGCAGTTTACTGATGTGACTGTGTTTGTCCAGTTTAGCTTCTAGTGTTCTTTTTCGTGTTCATATTACCTTTAGTGATTCACAGCATAAAGGTGTTTCTGGTGTTATCTACCCTTTGGGAAATCCTGCCCTGGCTTGGTTATGAGGTAAACACATCCCATCCTGGCGCCAAAAAGGAACACGGCCAAAAAAGTTGGCGGACTGGCAGAGGCTGTGGAAAGAACACAGCATGAAACCCACACTTTGGATCTCTGGTGTGCTGGAACGTTGGAGTGAAAACAAAAGATTATTATGAGGGTGTCATGTCATTAGAGGTAAATGTATGTGTGAGAGAGGGAGGGGAGAAAGCGATACAGAGATGTAGGGACTGAAAGGTGTCGAGACGAAATGATAGAGAGAGAGAGAAGACAGAGCGACCCTGTAACAGGAGATTCCCCTTCTGTCCTGTGCCGACTCTGTTGTGACAGGGAGGTGAGTTTCTGTGTGTGTGTGTGTGTGTGTCAGTCCGCCAGTCCCCATTATTCACTGTCTATCAGCTGCTGGGAGCCAGACTGAGGATAACTCCAGCGGTTTCTGTCTGGTGTATTGTAAAGCTTCTGACTTTTCTGCTTCATTAGAGTGAACACAGTGGTGAGTGACAGCAAAGACAAGGGGGAGGCAGCGCGACAACTCATGCAGCAAAGGTCACGGAATGAATTTGAACCCGCTGTAACAAAGACATTCGGCTTAAAAGACTTAACCAACAAGACGCATTGCCTGTCGTATGCTTCAGCCAACACAGTTAAGACTTCATGGAAGCTCTTTTGAACTAAATTAGGCCAGTGATAGCTTTTGCTTTCAAAAACTCATTCATGTCCAGGTTGTGTATAACAAGTTGTTGCTAACCTCGAAATAGAAATAGGATGTTTATCTGTGTTCTCTTTCATAAAGGGCCTGTGTGACCAGTTGGGTTAATAACTCCCAGCAGAGAGGAGAGAAGAAGTGAAAAAGAGAAGCAGCAGCAACAAGAAAAGGAAGAATGAAAGACAGTGGAAAGAGGAAAGGATGTGTTTTGACAGGTGGAGATGGATGGAAAGAGAAAGGGAGATAAAAGAAAAGGGGAATAAATGGTGGAGATGATGAAGGGAGGAGGACATTGTGAAGAAGAGAAGGGAAAAGAGAGCACAGGTGGAATCAAGTAGCGGATGTGATGAATAGCCTGAGATGGTGGAGCACGCGCTGGGTGGAATAAAAAAGGCCCAGAGATATTGAAGGGTACAGGGATGGGGTGGGCTTTTGGATAATTGCCTTTCATTTGGATAATCTCTCCATTTAGAGTCATCAAAGCAGAATTTTACTTGCCTCTGCCCCTTGCTGCGGCCAAATTGCTGCTCTAAAAAAAAAAATCAACAAAAGAGTCGTGTACTTCAAGAAAGAGGGATGGAGGGGAAAGGTATGGAGGAGATGAGAGAGAGGGACGGCAGAGAGAGTGTGTCCACTGATTATATGGACTCTTACATGTATATGCTTCTGTGCATTAATGAGGGGGCACATTGCTTTGGGCTTTTTGATTTGTAAAATGTGTGTGTGTGTTAAGTCTATGATTAACATTGATTGGTCTCTGTCAAAATAAGCACATTGTCCTCCTTTAGATAATGATGGAAATTCAAGCAAGATCTACAGTGTTGATATATGATAACAGCAGTTTTAGGACAGATAAGCAACTGAACAGTGATTCCTGAGTCTGACTAAGCCTCAATGTGTAATCATACATGAAAGACAATTTAGTCATTATGTGCTTACTTTTTTGAATGGTTGCAGAGCTGAATAGCACCTCCATAAGGGCTGATTGACGTATCTCAGGATTCAAACCCACAACCATTTTTTGTTGTTGAGTTACAGTACATCTCCAACCACCATCAGAATGTAGGAAAAACAAATTCATTCAGTGGAAGAAAATCAATGCTGTAAGTGACTTGTGTAGCTTGCAGGCTACACAGTAGTAATGTTTTACAGTGCTGTAAATTTCCACATGTGTAGTTATACTATGGGAAATCTTTTAGAAGCTATAGATTCTCAGCAGCCTGGATTTTACAATAGCAAATTGGACACACATCTTAAGGTCTTCCTCCCGTGCTCTTTTCACACACAAACGCCTACAGAGCACTTCTGTTGCATTCTCAATATCTCGGGAAGGTTCAGCTTGCCTTTTGTTTCACAACTCTTAAGTCTCTAGATGGTGAGTTCCAAATAACCCGCGTCCAGCAACTCTGCCAGCGCCTGCATTGAAACCTCAAGGACATCCGTATTCACACAGAACCTTCTGCTCTGAGCAGCCTGCTGCCTCCTTTTCAGGGACTTGGCTCCATCTTTTTTCAACATAGCAGGAGCCAATTCAATTTGCGCTACATGATGGATCCGCATTATGTCCCTTCCTATTATTTTTACTTAAAGGAATTTGGTTTGGAGTCAAGGAAGTTTTAAGTTGAGGTATTTTTTTGTGAGAGAAACTCTTTTCAAAAAGATCGAAATGGAAACATTCTCAGTATTATTTGCAAGTTGCATGTGTGTGTGTGTGTGTGTGTGTGTGTTTACGCGCGCTTTTGCACATGCACAAGCCATCCAGCCAGATCAACCTTCTGCCTCTGGTGTCATAAAATGTGATGCTGCCTCTGGGAATTAGCCCTGTTAGCATATGTATCTATAATTCCTGTCAGAGTGAAATAGGGTTCAAAACAGCGTTGGGAGGCAGGAGACGTGCTCACAAAGAGCCAGTGTGTCTTAAAGCGTGCGCCTATGTCAAGAAAAAAAAAAGAGGCTCAGCAGCGAAGGATGAGAGATGGCAACATTTAGAGGAAATTTTTTTTTTTTTCGCTTGCCAAGTTCTTAGAAAGTGTAGTTTGTGAGTGGTGTTAAAAATATGTACATGTGTTATGAGGCAAAGGTTTTTGCCTCACATGTCACTTTTCAGCCATCCTTCCCAATCCCTCCTTCATTCTTCCTCAATCCTTTCATCTCTCCCTTTTCACTACACCAGAGAAAAAAGGTTCTTCATGACCCTTTGATGCGGGATTACTGGATTAAAGAGCAGGGTAGCTGTGCTAATCTGCCACATTAATCTGTTAACAAGTGTTTCAGCTGTGACATACAACAGTGCCGACTGTGACGTGCAGAGTATAGGGTTAGGGGAACGTGTGACACTTTCCATGACACAAATTTTCTTCATTTCTGTCACTTCTAATCTCGGCTGCTTCGCTCGTTTCAGTATGTTTTTGAGCTCGAGCTGGTAGACGCACATCTGGAGGACTTGAGATAGGAACATCATCATCTGCGGGGTTTGAGGCTCTGATGCGGCTTGGACATTCAACCTAAATGGCAAGAGTAAATATCTGACATTTGGGGAGATCTGAAGTGTACATCATGTGTTGGAGCCAGGGCTTAGGAGGGCATCTGAAGTCGCTGTGCTGCCGGAGCGCTTTGTGTTCATCGCTGTCAGTTTTACTGCAGCCGCCACATACATTTTCACACGTTTCTGTCATTTGTTAGTTCAAATCCAAACGATGCAGTTTAGGGTGCAAAGAGGACATATTGCGAGAAAATATCAATCACATCAGTACAATGCAGATTTATGATAAATGCGAAGAACTAGAAGAACTAGAAGAGGAATTAGTTCAGTGCTTGTGTAAACAGAGGTTGAAGACAATCATTTTCAGTCTGTCTCCATTTTAGTGACCAACATTATATGCTCTATAATATCCAACCATACTGAATGTTAGTGAATCTAATTGTTAGTTAGACTAATACTGCAACAGTTGTCTTTTAAAACAAGCAATTATGGTTCTGTTTTGTGTTGCGAAAGTGGACGTCTAATTTTAATTGGTCGTATCACACTGATTAGGCAGAGGCCACTCTAGAATAAAACCTTCATATCACACAGACTGTGGATGTAGCATTTCAGGGAAAAGCGAGAGAGAATAAACTCCATAAATTATTAAGATATTTAACTGAAGCCGTGACCTTTATAAATATTACTCTGCCTGTCTGACTGCTACATTGTTAAGCAGAGCTTCCCTCTGATTTAATGTCAGAGCTATCTAAGCACAGGGCTGCACACTACTGTAGATAAGAGGCATTTTCTGCTCGACTGTATAACGACACTCTAAAGATAATATATGGTTTTCATGTTTTCAGATGCATCTTGAAAACAAACCTCAATGCAGAGGATGTTATACACTAGAAACACATAATAACATATATTTCATAGTGGACATTACTGCTGTGTATGGCCTGCCCGCCCACAGAGACCTGTATGTTTTAATATGACGATACTTTTATCTTAGCCAAAGTTTTAACCAGGCTCATTGACTGAAAGCTTTTAAAGGGACATGCTGCAAATTTATCAGTGCTCTTCCATAAAATTGGGGGACTCATATTTAAAAAAGGTCAACATTGAAGCGTATTGTGACTTTCAGGTCCTATAGGGGTCGAGATACACTACAGACACTGGATCCTGCAGCTCCCATAATGCAGCTCAACAGCACCCATCATTAAAAAAGCAAAACAGGCTTTTAAAGGCTTCATCAAGTAGACTCTGAATTCTATGAAAATACATTGTGTGTTTGCATGCAATGCAATGTCAAGTCATCATATTTTACACAAAGCAGCTGGATTGTTTTACTTTGTGTCACCACAGTATAAACACACTGGGCCTTTCTCCTGGTGGCCGACCACGCGGTCATTAAATGTTTTAACAAGATGCTGGTCAGTGACTGGAGCGCACTTGCTGAGTGGCAACATTTCATAATTACCATTCGGAGTTACTACCCGTGTTGTTTTACACCCCACCATAACTCAGACATGTGCTGAGTGGGTTAAATTAGCTGGGTGTAAATAAGCAACGCACTGTACTGTGTGGTGATATACAGGGAGCGCTGTGTGGAGTGATTTAGGTACATCAGGTAGTAGACTTGAGTGTTTATTTAACACCGCAGAGCTAATCCGCTGAAAGTAGAATTGACTTGTGGAGGCCATGTCGGCGATTTCTCCGCGTTTTGGTTTATGAGTATAAATACGCTGACTATTAAAATGGTGATTTGTATTTATTTAGAACTTCTGCCTCTGTCATTTAGAGATTGATCTTTCTGAAATAGCTTTGACAGAGACAAAAAAAAAACGGTAACACTTTATTTGACGCCTATCTCTATATAAATACATTTATAATGCGTTATAATGACATTATAGCACTGTATAACTATAGTTATAAACACTCATAAATGATCATAATTCTTTATAGCAATAATCATAACACACTCTAACGCATTTTATCATCACTTATAAGGTCAGGTATTATAATACATTATAACTGTTGGCAACTCACTGACAATTCCCACATAGATAATGCATTATACATATATTTATGATATGCTTATAAACATGTATAACTATCATTATAAACACTCATAAATCATCATAAGGATTTATAGCAATGAGCATAACACATTATAGAGCATTTTATAATGGCTTATAAGGCCAAGTATTATAATACTTCATGATTGCTGGTCATAGTTGTCATATATTAAAACTCTTTATAATGCATTATAATCACTGGTATAATGCATTATAATCACTGGTATAATGCATTATAATGTGATTATAAGTTACTCTAAATGGTCATTGGGCGCTTCAAGTAAAGTGATGAAACTGCTCAGGTATAGGCTGATATAACACATTACAAGCTGGTCATAAGTCACTATAAGTGGTTTGCTTGAAGAAAAATACACATCTTTTAATCTATGCAAGAACAACACAAAACATTGCAAAACTTATTTTTATTAACAATGTGACTCCTTCAAAAAACTTTATCACATTCACAGTGAGTGGTTAAGTTGATAAACAAAAGTTCTATGTACGTAAGTATCTATGTGGGAATCGTCAGTGAGTTGCCAACAGTTATAATGTATTATAATACCTGACCTTATAAGTGATGATAAAATGCTTTATAGTGTGTTATGATTATTGCTATAAAGAAATATGTTCATTTATGAGTGTTTATAACTATAGTTATACAGTGCTATAATGCGTTATAGAGATAGGCGTCAAATAAAGTGTTACCAAAAAACCTTTCATACTATTGACCATAGCATCCAAAGCATATCCATGCACACGTCTTCTGCCTGTAAGGAGCCTGTCAGAGTTCAGGAGGTCTGAGTGTCTCATGGTGTCTTTCAGCGACAAAAAGGATGCAATCAAAAATTACTTTTCCATTAAGCTGTGGTGGTAACAGGAGCAAGGACTAAATAAGAAGCTGTGATGAACCTGCTGTGGATGTTTGCACAGTCGATGCTGGATGTTTTTTTCTGATGATTTTCTCATCAAGCCGTGCAATAAGTGGAATGAATACAAAAGAGGCAAAGACCAATTGTTTCCCATTAATTTGATGTTTTTGTTTTTGAGGTTTTTCGGTACACTTACTGAGCTGGAATAATATGGTTTCTAGTAGTGTCTCAGAAAGCTTTATTCAGTTCAATAGGTTTTTCCCAGATGTGTCACAGCACAGGCAAATCCTCCTAATACTTGGAATAAAATGACATAAAAGCTTCTGGAGAAACTGGAATAAATGATTTGCACAACATTAAAAACAGCAGGTTTCTCCAGCGTGGTGACTTCACTAGCTGTTAAAAGCAACATACATCCTCAATAAACCTATTCATGCTTCCATTTACGATGAAAAAAAAAAAAAATCATGCCCTAGTTGGCTCCAGATTTCCTGTGGAGTCAAGAACTTGATTGCACTGCGCTGTATGGGTTTTATTCAGCAATGCTTCCTGGAGGAGAGGGAAAGCTTTTAAACATGATATTAGACCCTGCAAGTCTCTGCTAGGCATGGTTGCCCACTCAGCTCTGCAGCAGAGGACTGAAGAAAACATTAGACTCAGAGGTTTTTCATACCGCTATATAACATGCATAACACTTTCATTCCATCCAGCTAAAGAAAAGCTTTCATTAACCAACTGCATGCCGACAATTTCTGTGCTGGTTGAAGCTTGAATTTATTAATTTAAAAAAAAGTAATGTTGACATATGTAGTTCAGGTTGAGGGTTCATCTGAGTACAATGGAATGACAAGGGGTGGGTGGGTGGGGGGCTGTTTCTGCTGTGACACATATTGTTGTTTTATTAATTAAGTTGATTAGTATAATCCATACATATTTCATGGAATAGTATTTACATCATGTTACCCCGTGTAAACCGCACACTGGATCCCCACCAGTGTTGTCAGGGCTGCTGGAGTCAGATGAGCACATCAAATGGAAACGCTGATCAAAGCAATGCTGCACAATGTCACTTTAAGTAGCTGGGGTGAAGAGATGGAGATCGTATTTTTGTTGTTGTTTTTTCCTCTAAAACTAAAATCCCACAGCAGTGAGGCAAACTGCATGTGTTTGTAAAGAGAGAGATGCTTGTTGAGGAGTGGGAGGTTATTGTAGTTTACTTCCTACTATCACTTCATCTTCAGTTGCATTTTATTACATTTCTCCGAAACAACCCTCATTTATAACTTTACCTTTCATAAGAATGGCAGCGAGAGCCATTTATATGAGTAATTATACCCACTTACACTTGCATCCTTGTTTTACCTCACACTGATGGATGAGATGTAGCATTACTCCTGAAATGTGGGTGTGCTCTGTCTGCGTTTGTGTGCCGATGGTGCACAAGTGAAGGAAGGTGTGTGTGTGTAAAAGTATATATGCTTATTCACATTTACACACAGTTGCACACACACAAAGCTGTCTAGCCATTTGCAATGCCACAACACAAATCTACTGGATTTAATGAAGAGCAGGAAGGGGAGATTCTAAATATTGTGTTTAATTTGATTTAGCATTTTCATGAGCCGGTGCCTCATCCTTTAAATCACGTTAAGATGTTTAGAGTCGTAGCAGCTCATCCACTGCTTACTGCTTACACTCAATCGCTCGGCCCTCGCTGTTAATGAATGCAGCCGATTTCCATAAAATATTCTTAAAGAGGTCCGTTATTATTACCATAACGTTTCATCTCCCACCATAGCTAAACTTCAATCAGTTTTGCATTTGAAATGCATTAAATGTCTCCATAAACTCTTCTAATCTCTACCCGAGTCATTTTTCTTCTTTAACTGGTACTGTATGTGTAGAAAGGGAAACTAATATTAAAGACATTAATTACACTGTTCTGTTCTTTTTTTTTTCTCCACCTCCACTCTTTTGTCGCTTATTTCTGATTGGAAATTTCAGTCTCATCCAGTGTTTCAAAACAAGTGTGTAATTATGTTGTTTATCAGAGCGTATAGTTGTATTCCTCTTATGATGTTTTGGGTTAATTACTCCAAGGCCTTTGATGCACATGCTCACATGAAAACTACAGAAAAAAAAGAAAAAAAAAAGAAAACACCTCTTATTAATTTTGCACTCCAACAAACCTGCCTTGGTGAGCTGATTGCTTCAGTAGAAATGAGTTTGTTGCGGAGTGTTGAGTTGTGGCATGATGTCTTCATCTAAACACCAAGATCCCACAGTATCACAGTTGTAGACAGTAAATGGTGACAAGAGTTTCCTCTGGTGGACTGTGCAAGGTATGCTCTTTTATTGCTTATTTTATTTATATCTCTTTTTTGTTTTTGTTTTTTTAAAGTATTCAGTCTTGGGTTAAATAATCTTGACTGAAGAGTGCAGCCAAGTTAAAAATCAGGAAATTGAAAAGCTTCAGCAGATGAAACCAGTAAATTCTCATAATCAAAAAGAAAATTTTGGATCAAGTTTGGGATCAACCAGTAATGAACATCAGCACCAGTGGAGACCTGAGGGAATCTCTTTAATGGGACTGGATTTTGTATCTGAATGTTTGTGTGTGAATAGGTTTAGTATTACCTAACAGAATTGGCTGAGGTAGAACAACATCCAGGCTACCTTAATTTACCTGTTTAATAATTTACCTTAATTATAATAATGATGATAATAATAACCATAAGAAGAAGAAGAATGAGGATGATTGTGATCTAGAGTTCATATTCTGATTCTTCTCACGACCTTGAGCTTCTTCCTTGTGAAAGGTTTGCTGTGGCACACTTCCATTGTCTGGGGAAGTTGTTTACTTGCCTGAAATAGTCTTGTGTTTTTTTCCCACCTCTCTTCACCACCAGGTGTCACTCTTGTGCTGTGTTTGCTGAATCCTGAAAAACACAGCTGTGGTGTAAAAGATGTATAATTTCAACAAGTCACTTACTGGAGGATGAATAAAAGGTCCCTTATTTATAGGAGAAGCTTTATGGATTTCACAAATGATGTAATGGACTCTGACTGAGGAATTTAGGGTCTTGAAAAGTAGTCGGCTCATAAAGGAAAAATGAAGCTGTAAAATGGCATTAGAGAATGAGAAATACACTGTTGGCAAAAAAAAAAAAAAAAAAGCTTTTACATAACAAAAGTGGAATTAAATGAATCTAATTAACTAGCACATAGCTGTCTGGAATTGTTTCATGTTAAAGTCATACACGATGCCTTATGGTGCACAGTTACTTTGCACTTTAGTGTTTTTGAGCCTCTTCAAAACAGAACTCATTGAATCAAAACAATACTCATGTTCAATTTATATAATAAGAATTTTATCACATCTCTGTCTCTCTTTTTTTTTATTTGACCCTGAGAAGTGTGTTTAAACCTATATGAGATGGAATAAATGCATCGACACCAGAATGACACCCATCACTCACCTTCATCTTATATTGTCCCTAACAAGCCCATTCAGGACACAATATCACACATTAGGATGAAACACCTAAATGTTATAATATCACACTCTGAAACATCCTTTAAATCAGTTTCTTCACTTTGAAGAAAAACCAGCCCTGAATCCTTTCTGACATCCATCGTTTGCTATGCTCATTTCAAAATACCACTGTTTTCTTCTCTATTTCCAGATGACCTGGAATCAAAGGCAGATGATGGAAACGCTGAGGACAAAACCCCTCAAGACCAGCCGGCCGAAGAGGTAAACACGGCATGCACATAATGGACTGTCGCAGGGACAAACAACATCTTTGTAAAGAGATGTCGATGCACATTCTGGTTGACGTGACCTCTCATTAGGGAACACAGCGGGGACGTTGTCTGACATAATGCGCTGGGTTCGGCTCTTTTGTCGCGCGTCACTCTCGCTCTCTTGATAAATGGATTATATGTCACGACGGTGTGTCTTCAGCGGTAATTGGCAGAGCCTGACCTCTTTTTAAGTTAATAAGCTAAAACTTGTATATCAACAGTTTTCACTTTTCAGTGCTTTACAATGCAGAAATCATATCAACATCACCTATGGGAAGAAGTTGTTTGATTTGTATTTGATAAGAAATGTGTTCTTATATAATTATGCATATCTGTATTGATTACTACCTGTTGTTTGATAGACCATGGAGCATTAGAGAGCTCAGATGCCTGTTGTTTCTCCACCACTTGTTGCATTTTGATTGACATGCCATATAAAGTAAAGTCTTGGAAAAACAAAACCATAATGCTTTGCCTCCACTCGACTCGTAAGTGCTCATGACTCCAGCTCCAGACTCCAGCTCTGTCACTCTCTTTCAGGAAAGTGTAGGTCAAAGGGAGAATTACTGTTAACAATCTAATTATACTGCGCGCCTGTTCAAATATTTAGATCTGAAAATTGTTTCTGTGCTATTGTTGCATTATAGAAACCTGCAGACGATGATGCAAAAGCTGCAGAGGAGAACGGAGAAAAGGTAGAAGAGAAGGAGGCGTCTGCAGAAGAAGAAAAGGAGGAAAACCGGGAGACGAATGGGGAAAGAGAGGGAAGGGAAGAGGAGAAGGAAAGCAAGCAAAGCGAGGAAAGCAAGGGTGAGGCAACAGCGGGATCTGAGGAGAAGGAGGAGGAGGAGGTAGAAGACGTGAAAGAGGAGGTCACGGATGAGAGCAAGGAGGAGGTTAAGAGTGAGGAGCAGGGGTCCAGTGGTAGTAACAGTGATAAGACCCGGGACAGTAAAGAGAAAGAGGATGGAAGCCATACATCTTCTGAGGCTGAAAAGGATGAGCGAGAGAAAAACACAGAAGCAGAGAAGGGAGATAAAAACAGCGGGAAGGGTGAGAAAAGCAGTAAGGACCGAGTTAATGATGTAGACACGGGGGAGGAACAGAAAGAGGCTGAAAACAGCAGTGACCCGGAGAAGACTCGGTCAGATAACGAGACAAAAGAGAAAGATAGCGACAGGAGCAGTAGTAGCAACAGTAACCAGGAAGAAGATGTGAGCAAAACAAAAGAGGGAGCCAGCAAAGAGTCAGGGGAAGAGGAGAGAAAGGTGAACGGAGAGGTCAGCGGAGAGGATGATGAGGTGGAAAGTGAAGCCGAGCTGGACGTGGAGGAGAAAAATTCAGCCAGTCGCAGAGATGCCACAGCAGACGGAGAGAAAGGGGAGGATGGCGATAAAGACGACGGAGATAAAAGCAGGAAAGAGAAGGAGTCGGAAAGAAAGAGAAAAAGTTAAGGGATGAGTCGTGATGGTAATAGTAAGCAATATTTTACAATACAATGTAAAAAAAAAAAATAATGAAGCAAATTCCCAGAAAGCAAAGCAAAAGGTGTTCAGAAATGTTTTATTAGCAAGTGATAGAAGCTTTGAATGGCTGAATTAGGTCACGTTCAAAACACCAAAAAGTTTCAGGTATGTATTCAAAAGTTATTTATCGAAACACTATCATGTTTGAAGCAGACAAAAGAAATTCAGTCTATAATAATATATTTTCATTATGACACACTGTGGAGCTGCTTTATTATTTCAGTATACACTGTCTGTGAGCACTGTAGTGACCTAATGCTGAGAAACTAATGTAGTTAAACATATACATTACACACAAATATTCATTTAACATTATGATTATACTAGATGCTTGTTTTTAAAGATGTTTTTTGTATGTATATATGTTTTTTTCCCCAAAGCAAATTATACAAATAAACTTCTTAAGTGCATTAATCTGTGTATATTATAAGAAGACTGCATATGTCTGAAAGTTCAGCTAAGTTATATGACAATGAATGTAGTTTGAAAGTCTTGTATGTTAGTTATTCCAGCTCATACACCTTCGTTATTTAGTCTCTGTGTCTAATGCATTTGTGTATCCTTTTTTATCATTATTCCCACCAGAAAATAAAAGACAAAATGACAGCGAGGCACATTTAAAAGATGCTTTAATAAAACAGACTTTGCGCCTTCTCTTTATACCCGTCGTTTCATTATCAATGACTCTAATCACAGCATGGACTACTATAGACAAATGAACAATCTATGCAAGTTGGATGGATATTTATATTCAGCCGCTGCTGCTAACAGATACTTTTTAATGTCACTACAGTCAGTACTTAAAAAAAAAAAAAATCGAGCACTTCTACATAGCTTGATTATTTTAACTATGTACTTTGGCTTTCATTTTGGCCAAGTCTAAGACAAACATAGTGAGCCAATAGTAGCTCATACTTTCATATGCTGTTGGGGTGTTAAATTTACTGTACTGTATCAAGTGGTCACTCTACTTTTGTAGAGTGAAAAGTACAGTAACAGTATTACTAGCTTCAAATCCAGCACAAACAGCACCAGTGATGGTGTCCATGTTGCTGCGACCTTGGTTTTATGAATGAGAATCAGAACCTGTGTTTTGTGAACTATGGGACGAATAAAGGTTTATCTTATCTTGAAATTAGGTAAAACATTAGAGCAACTGTAAAGACAAAGGCCTTCATGTTAGAAACAGATGATGTCGGATGGAGTTAAAAAGCAAGATCACAAACATGACAACATGGTCACAACACCATTTCTACCTTTCTTCTGTCAGACATCTCCAGTGTTCTCGTCAGGTGGTCTGTTCATTCTTACCAGTAATTGCGGGCATAAAAGCTTGTGTGCATGATAATAGCCTCATTTTTGCACAAAACACATGAATAACTTACTAATATTTAACTATTTTTCCACAATACCAATTATAACAGTAATAATGTATATTAACCTTAGCTTATTTAGACCTTTAATGAAACAAGATACAAATATTAGCAAACAGTCTTGTGTTTTAAACCATGGTAGAAGAACACGTTGAGACAAGGTTTAGAATGTGATGTACCACAGTTGACACTATCCTAACACGTCTTTTTATTTTTGTTCACTCTTTTTGCCTCTCTGTTCTCCCATGAAACGAGGTTGCATAAAGCCACTACAAACCGCCTCCCACAGGGAGGAAGCCATAGCGTGAACTGTGATCTAATTCAGTGTCTATGATGGCCTCCCCGCCCTCTCACCGCTGCAGCTGTTCAAATTGGGATTCATGCAGTCAATGTGTTTGTGAGTCATTGTCCCATAAGGGAGGGGGAACATGGGTGAGAGAGAGGGTGAGGCAGAAGGAAGGAGCAAAGTGCAACAGACACAGAGGAGGGCGGAGGAGGTGTGTGTGTGTGTGTGTGTGTGTGTGTGTGTGTGTGTGTGCGTGTGCGTGCGTGTGTGTGTGTGTGTGTGTGTGTGTGCGTGTGCGTGTGTGCGTGTGTGTGTGTGTGTGTGTGTGTGTGTGAGTCATTCGGCCCGACTGGTTGAGGTGATGATCCTCAAGGTGCTATTTCTGGAGTTACCATCAATTCTGTCTTATCTCCTCCTCCTGGCCTCTTTTAGTGAGTGTGTGCAAGTGTGTGTGTAGGTGTGTGTGTGTTAATAAGGCCCTGAATAGCACTGACACCCTTCTGTGCTTCCTCAACCCTGATTGATTACAGTAAGAGCTTCTATACAGTGCAATGAAGTGTTAGTATGTTGGAACACCATCGACAGTGAGTCTGTTTTTCTCTTTGTGAAGTGAAGCGGATTCACATTATCTTTATGACCAAACACACCTTTACATATACATGTGCAGTATATTAAATTGAACTTGTGTTTCGGGCACTCAAACATTTAAAAGAGTGCACGTTGTTTGGCACCATTAAAATCAGCAAGGCAGCGATTTTCACAATGAGAACAAGGCTGAAAAAAAAGAGAAAACCAGGTAAAACAGGAACATTCAAAAACAAACTTGAAAATCAATTTTAGTGATGTGATGCTTTGATTAAGGATAAATACAATCTCCAGACATTTTGAGTTGTGGATATTTCAATTTTATTGTTCTTTGAAAAATAGACATACTGTATATAGACATTGATAGATATTTGTTCTTTGTCCAATCCCACCTCAAATAAGCACAGTAACTTTTTTATATACTGGGAAAATCCACTGTTACATCAGGAGACACTTAAACTGGGAGACCTTTTTTTTTAATGGTCAGATTAAAAGCATAAAAATATCCATTGTGTATTTGGGATTGTAATGCAGAACTCAACTTTGGTCAGTATAAGGGTAAAAATAAACTCACAATTCACAGCATGGAACTACAAGTCAGCACATTTATTGATCACTTTACGCTCTGACCACACTACAGGGTTTGTTTCTAACAGCTTGTTTAACGGCTTGGTTTTTCTTCAGTGGTTTTGCACCTTAGCAGTGGTTGAGTAAGTAAGTTACTTGAAAATGTCTTTGTTGTTAATATACTGTTCTTCATCGTTATAGCTACGTGTTTGAGTTGTTTCCGCAACAAAATGTGTGAAAATGACCTCATAGAATTTTCAAAATAAAAGCACAAAGAAAAGTTGGAGGTTGTGGGAATGACATTAAAAAGGTCAACTTACATGAACATACAGGTAGGTAGCCAGTTTGGAAGGACCTGCAGCATTGATGCACAGTAGCTTGATGGCACTTGAACTCTGACTAGCACTCAAACAATGTTCTAACCAAGTACAGCAAACATAAAATAAAGCAACATATCTTTGTGCAACGACAACAAACATAACAATGTAAAGTGGCATGATCACAATATTTCAAAATATATCTAAAATACATGTAGACGAAACATTTTAAAAAGCAGCAAAACATGACCATTAAAAGCTTGTTGTGCTTGTAAGTTAGAGTTACAGTGTGTAATTGCCAAGCTTATACAGGAAACCTTCTTGATGTATGCAGGTGAATATGCAAACAGTTGTGTGTATGCTACAATTTTAAGGACTGTCCACTGTTCAGCTTACTTCAAAATACCTTATGTAGTTTCAAGTTTTGTGTGTGAGCACAGGAAGGCAGTTGTATCTGAAGCATCTGTTGATCCAGACAGGGTGGAAACAATGAGCGCTGTAAAAAAAACAAACAATGTTGCTCATCGGAGATGTGAATGTGCTCCCTTCATCCCCCTGTTATGTAACACATCTGTCAACGTGACAGATGTTCGTTTCGTTCGTCTCTCTCGAGGCACCATGCAGCACCTGCGTTTTACCGACTCATGACTCCGAGCTGACAACATTTTGATGCAAAATGTTGCAAAAAATGTGCTCGCTTGGATGGTCACACAGAGAGGAGACAAAGAAAGGAAGAGCATGGGTAATGAGACGGAAAAGAATACAAAGAAATAATTGGATCGAAGGCATGATGGATGCCTCATTTGTGTTATCTATAATCTGTTTGGATTTGATTTCTTTTTTAATGACAGACTAAGCTGTTCTGTCTTGATCAATGTTCCTTTTGTCAGTCTGTCTGTTCTCATCTATCGATCTTGTCTGAAGATTCACTAAAGGAGACAAGGTCAGTGGCTTAACAAGGCAGAAGAAAATGTCAGCGTGAAATGGACCCTTAAGGTCTGTGTTTCTGTCTAATCTGTCCTGATGATGTGTGAACTAGTATCTGTATTTGTTAAGACGTCTCTTGGCTTGTTGTTGCCTGAAACAGTACTTATATATAAGCTAAAGCATGTGTATTCATATGGTGTGGTTTTGTTGGACAGCTCTTACATGTACACATACACAGTATTCTGGATGTAGTAACGCTCATCCTCTGATGTCCTGTTAGACAGAAGGCTGAGATAATGGTTGTTGTGTTCGGTGCTTCTTTTGATCATTTCTGTGTACGGGGGCCAATCACCAATAACTTCAAACACTGCATCTGCTGCTCTGCACCCTCCAGCAGCAGCAGCACAATCCTCTTGTACAAAATGCGAATCCCCTCGACGGACAGAAACTACGATGTTATTGTTCGGCAGCTGTGTTCTTTTAATTTGTTTTCACGGTTTGTTTTACGGCTAGGGCTCCAGTCGGCATCTGCTCTTGTCGGATTACTATGAATTTACTACAAGTTCAAACAGCGGACTTGAACTTTGCTCAGCTATATTAACTCTGCACCTATATAACCTTAAAATCAAGCTTTAATGTCAAACACAGCTAATAAAGATGAAGAACCAATACTATCAATCATGTAAGCTGACCTTTCAAAGGAGAAAACGCACACGTAGATTGACACACACACACACACACACACGTGTTCGCACTCTCACGCAGTCTGCACACCAATCAATTTCCACACACACTTCTTCGCTTCATCCCAACTTCTGTCAGGTCTCTGACTTGGTGGTCGTTGGCTGGATGTTCTGGACTTTGGAAAGCGTGACTGGCACCTTTCCCTCCCCGGGGGTCGGCGCTCTCATTATGGGGGTGCCTGTGACAAAAGCAGTTCTGCTATGTGGGATATTCATACAAAACTGTGTATCTGTAAAAACCAGTTACTGCACTCTATTTCCACCTCCATAATCAGTCACAATAGGAGAAGCACAGGGTAAAGCCTTACCGACTGTTGCATGCAGATCTGCCAACCTCTCCTTAAACTTCTGCTGCAGATACAGTTCTTCTTTGGAGTAACTTTTGGCAAAGGCAGACAGCAGGAGACCCACAGCCATGGAGGTGCCTCCCACGCAGAACAGCACAGCACCGGCCAGCTTACACACGTCCAGTGCACGGTTGAAACTGACGGCGTGGCTGTTTGAGAAAAAATCATTTAAAGCTTTAATTAGAGTTCAATGTTCAATAACCTGAAAAAAGTCTGAGGCCAAAAAAAAATCACTTGGTTAAAAACTTTTTTCAGCATTGTTTTAATACAGTACAGACTATGACTAACAAGTAAATACATCTACTCCATCATGTTAATGTATTTTTTCTGTACCTGTCTACAAATAGGAGATCCTCTTCACCAAATGCTTCGATCCTGGCTGGAGTGGCATAACCCACCAAAACAACAATCAGGCCTGCAAACAAGATCAGGGTACCGAACGCGAGACAGACCTGGTGGGAAAAAAAGAGAAGTTGCATGATGAAAGAGAGCCTGTTATGTTCTGTCAGAACCCAAGTCTTGATGTGATTACAGATCGTTGCTCACAATACAATATGATTCTCCAAGTAACAGCAGGTGAGATGTTGTTTTTGTTTTGTTTTTGTTTGAGCAGGCTGAAGGACGACCTCACCTTCCAGAGTAAAGAGCTCCACCTGCTAGGCGATCTCTGAATCTGAAAATCTTCATCACGTTCCCAGATGGAAGCTGTGCACTCCTCGTAAAACTGGATGAGAGATCAGAGAGATTTTTTTTTTTTTTTTTTACATTCCAAATATGGAAAGCCACAAGAGATGGAGATCAAAAACACCCAAGTTTCACACAGAAACAGTAGAGCGATAACGATACGAGGCTGTCGAGATGAGAGGTTTGCGATAGAAGAGACGGGTTGATATTTGTAGAGGAATGCCCCAGACTCGTCGCCCTCTTTTGCGTGTGTGTGTGTATGTGCATCTGTGTCGTACCTGGTGGAGGTAGGAGCGGACTCCATACTGCTGGCAGTTCCCGCCGGCTTGAGCTTGCTCAGCATACTCCGACCCACAGATCTCTGAGCAAGAAGTCATCCTTCACATCTGTCTACCTGCTTGAACACACACACACACACACACACACACACACACACACACACACACACACATGCATGCATGAATGCACAACAGCAGACTTGCTTAAAAGAAACCACCCACACAACTTGTGGACAAACTGTCTCCAGCTTTTAACCATGCATGAACAGGTAGCTACACGCACACACACACACACACACACACACACACACACACACACACACACACACACACACACATCCGCAGTACATTTACACATTCATACGACATGTACCCTAACACACAGTGCCAGGAAGTTATGTAACATTGTACTGAAGCCATGGGTGCCTCAGTACATTGAGATTAATGATGCATTCTCCTTGTCTGCTGTTATGAAATAAGCCATGAAATATGACATCGGTCCTCCTCGTTAGATTTAATTTGGTCCTGGCTGAATACAGAGAGCAGTGATAGGAGCATATTCTGCTCTGTGCAAAAATCATGACAACAAAAACATGTGCATCAAAGCTGTATATTTAGTAACTTGACGTTTACAAGGTTTGATAAAAGATATAAATTAAGGACATACTATTTGCAGTTTACCATGTTTTTGTTGTATGTATAGATAAAGTATGTATATGTGTTATGGGGTTATTTAATTATAACAGATTTTTAAAATTATTATTATTCTTTATCATAACAAGCTGTTGAAAGCCATTTGCATAAACTGGTGGTCATACATAAATCTCATGCAATGCAACTGGCTTGTTAAAGCTGTCCACAAATGATGTCATGTATTATACATGTTACGCGTTTATTTGTTTTGGCCCTTTAAAAGTAATTCTTGTGTTTTGATGAATAAAAGAAAATCACATGAAAAAGAGAACAACTATAAAAACATCCACTCCAGGAAATGTTATTTTACACACACTTGCAATTCCCTCAGTATCCATTTGAGATCCAGAGGCATTTCACAGCTCAGTTCCGCTACACAAACACAAATAACTATGTCTCACGTTTGTGTCAGCTCGCACTAAATCTCAACTGCTGTTTCTGTAGCGCCACAACAGAAATGGACTGGGGAACAGAAGTGGGAATAAAGCATTGATCCCAGTGTTGGCAGTGCTCCTCCTATATGCCGAAGAAGTGAAAAATTAAGACACACATGTGAGTAGCACCTTTGAATGTGTTATGGTTTCAAAGTGACTTTTATGGCACACATGACAAATGGATGAAGCAACTGTGCAGGATGTAAATCAACAAGAGCTTGTTGGTGACAGCTCTGTAGAAAAAAATAATGATAATCTAATTTTATCACAGAGTTGTTGCTGACTTATTAAACACTGTAGGAAATAATTCTGATCTCAGTTGTATGCAGGTATTTGTTAGAATGAACAGCATTAGTGCAGTTTACTAATGCGAAATGTGCACTAATATGTGACATGAAAGTTTTGTCAAACAGTGTTTAATCTTACTTCTAAGGCATCAATATTAATTAATAAAAGGACATCACAGCTGACATTGCACACTCACATGCATCTGCTCATTCTAGTCAAGTCAATTTTGTTTATATAGGCCAAAGTCACAAACTGGCCTCAAAATGCTTTGCAATGTCAAGCATATGACACTTCGTATTCTTAGACCTCTGATTGGACTGATCAAATATCAATGAGCACAAAGGCAAAATCTGTTTTTCTGAGTTGTTGCACAATGTAAACATTTTGAGGGAATCATTTGAGGGCAAGACACAGCTAATATGTTGTCAATTCAACAGCCAATGTGTTTGTTATCTGAACATCCTCATAGAATATCACAGATGATGATGTTCAGAAATGTGTAGAGGAGCTGGAGATTGTCTCACGTCTATTAATTGTCAAACATGAATTCAGGCAGTAAATGTGAAATGTCAGGGTTTCAATCAGATAACACAATGTGAGTGTGATGAGTGAACTGTTCCATTAAGATGAGGCACACTGTTTCCCCAGTACCTCATGTTCATCATATTACTGCTTAATTTGTACCTGCTGAGGACTCTCATGAACATCTGGCCCTGTCCAGATGTTCATGAAGTCTCTCTCAGTTTAAATATTCATCACTGAGCCAAATAATGAAAAATGTAAAATGTGAAAATATGAGATTGCTGATTATGAACTGCAATTAGCTTGAAAATTTACAGACTGTATTGAGGCTTAAATTATTTATATTCAAACCCAAAACTCAAGTATGAAACATGTGTGCTTGTGTATATGTATTTAGGAAGTAAATATAATTTAATTAAGAAAAGTAAACAATACATTTTGCTTCAGTGCTCATAGATTTAATCAGGCACTCTTTTTTTGCATTAAACAACATTTGAACACACACACAAACAAACATGCAACCAATGTGTAGTAAATGGCCAAAACTGACTTGCAGGTAATGTTATTTGATTGACTGAATAATACAATTTAATGTAACATGTGAGATGCATTAAAACAATAATCTGAAAAGGAAATGCATAAATGGTCAGATGCTAAATTCAGATCACAGCTCTCAGATTATCAGTGTCATCCAAGTGGTGTTTTGACATATGTCCTCACCCACAACACATAAGGCAAGCCAGCAAAACAAACCTATGTTGACCTGAATCAAACTATGCTCTGAAGAATAAAACCAGAACACAACCATCAGATATAAAGATGGAAACCAGGCTCCATCAGCCTCTGAACGAGGAGCTGTCCGTGGTGCTGAACGCCATTATTACCATCCAGCCTCGAGCCCAGCGGGAAAACACACAGACGTCAGATGTGACGCCAGTCTGAACACAGACCTCATCCATTCCTCCCAACCCCAACCCCAATCCCCCCGAGACACAAATAGACCCACAGCACGCTTTTCTATCCAGCTTCCAAAAAACTGACTTTACATCAAAAACACTAAATCAGCACGTTTGACATCTGAACCACCTGCAACACATGATCTCTGAAAACGACAACAGCTGGTTCGAGCCGAGGTTTGAAGTTTTATTTCATTTCATTCTGATGCACGAGACACTCATAAATAAATAAACACATCACCAAACCACCTGGGTTAAAGGCGAAAGTTTAAAAGGAAGATTTTTTTTTTCTTTTCCCAGCGCTGCTTCCAGATGTGCAGGATGACATCGGGGCGAGGATGACACCGCTGGAGCCATCCACGCAGGAAATATCATTTCCCCGCGTGTCGCGCACAAAATCAACAACCCAGCTGAGCTTCTATGATTTCAGATATATTCTTCAAAATCATTAAAGCCGTATTTTACCTGTCATTACCAGCTCGGAGAGTGATCACTCGCTGCTTTTCCCTCAGCCGGGTCCCATCACTCTACAGCCACCTCTCTCTCTCTCTCTCTCTCTCTCTCTCTCTCTCTCCCTCCCTCCCTCTCTCTCTCTCCTCGTCGATGATTCAGATTTTCACGCTGTCTACTGCGCATGCGCCATATCCATGACAAAATATGATTCAATGGCGAATATAAATAACCAGGCAGGAGGTAAGCTGAAGCAGAAAGGCGTTCATTCAGGATCCAACATTCATGCCTGGATGGATGAATGAATCAATAGATAGACAGATAGATAGATCTCTACCATAGGAAGCATGTGTGCACTAATGTGTATACATATACTCCATATGTGGTTGTTGGAGCAGAAGGGTGAGGGTGGAGAAAGGGCATTTTGAGTCACGGGTCAAAATCCACAGCAGGTACACAGTAATGTAAAACAGACACACACACACACACACACACACACACACTGTATCCAGAATCCCAGTCACATTGCAGGCCAGTCTATTTTTAGCACCGTGAGTGACGTACACTGTTGAAGGAAGCGTTAGTCACCATCTCAATGCTCCTCTCGAGGAAGGTACGATGACCTAAAGAGACAAACCACGTCACGACACAGCTCCTTCATCCACGTGCAGGAAAGAATTAGAAGGTTCTGTCAAATTCATTTTCATGATTTATTCATTCATGCTCAGCACTTTGAAAAGAGAGAAACTTTACTTTTCCTGTGTCTGAGTTTTGTCAAAGATCAAGCTGACTCCTGGGCGTCATCGAGTGGGTATTGTCTTGGAGGTTTGGCACGACACCACCACCTCTTTATGTTGAAGTAGCTTGAAAGTAAGAGGGAATAAACAGTACAATAAGACAGTGTTGAACGAATGCATGTGGTGCCAGCCCTGAAGAAAGGTTGGAATTGACTTCTTCATGCTGCCTTAAAGAATCCTGCCACACAGAAATCCACTATAAGGACATCAGTGTTAGAAAGTGTTTGATGATCTTTTTAGGAAAATGTTGGCTTCCTTTCTTTCTAGCTTTGGAATTTAAGTCAAGTAAATATGACTGGGATTAATTACCACTCCCATTACTATTCCCTCTCTGAGGTTTGGACTGTGTGACAGCTAAAAGGACTCCTACTTGCACTTAGGTGACATCAGTCAACATTAATTATTTCTCAATGGCTGTTTGGAGAGAGGAAACATTTCCAACACTGGGTTACAGCTTTGGTAAGATTTAGACTCAGGAGGGCGAGCAGCGATGAAGTCAGTCTTAGTTAAAAGGCAGGATTTCAGTGAGTGGTTAAAGGGCAGTCACCTCAGGCAAACAATATCGAGAGAGCTAATAAAAGCTGGACCACATGAGGCAAAAAATAACCCAAAATTGGCTACAAGTGACTGACAGCTACTCTGAGGCTGATTATCAACCAGGAGTTGGTCGGACAGATGAATCAACCAGATGATGAGCTGAGGCAAATAAGTGAAGACTGACAGCAGGCTGACAGGTGTTGAATGGCATGTCTCAGTTAGCAGGCAAATCAGGAGAGTTTAGCATGCACAGAGCACGAGCCGGGCGAGAGGCGGCAGGGAGGGATGAGAAGGTCGGAGCAGCTGTCACCATGACAATGATCTTGGGGGCGAAGAGAAGCTGTTATGTCTCAAAGGAGAGGACGTTGTGCTTTGTGCTTCAAATGAGCATTTCAGTTGGCTTGTGCGAGGACAGGTGTCTGTGGAAAGGTGTTTATTATACATGTGGGAATCAAGGGAAATAATTGACTGTGAATGACAAATTATTATGTTTTGTGTGTGTTAAGATGAGAATTTGCAGACAAGGGTCATCAAAAAAAAATTTAAGTTTAAAGTTAATAAGAAAAATTCTTTTTTTTTGATTGATTTACTTTAAGTGTATATTTTACTGTGTTCTGTCATTTTGCCCATATGATGGTGAACAGCAAAACTGAAAAAAATGAATAGCACATTGCTTAGGTGATGGCATGAGTGCACATCTCATGTCATACTGTTGTTAAATCAGAACCTATTTGACAAAAGAACCTTTAATATCTTTCAATGCTCTTGTGTTATTGTTTCCTGAGTGGTTTCTCAGTGTATTTTTAGACATCCAAGAATACCTCTCATCGCAGTCACTTACTGTAAGTAAGGCTTGGAGACACATAGCCTGAGACTGAGTTTAACCACACAAAGTAATGCACACACACACACATTCACATAAGGCAAAAAATATGTTTCACTGAGGCCTTTGCAACTTTTCTTTTACAGCTATTTGCGGTTTGTTTTGAGAAAAATCCACGTCAGAATATTCAAAAAATACATTCACACGTGTGTTTGTGAAAACTACTTTCAGGCCAAAGGCTCTAATATACCTTTACAATCTTTTTTTTAAAAGTTAAACTAGGTGTAATAAAGTGTGATAAATGCAAGCTTCCGAGGGCCCAGTGTTTGATAATAGGTGAGTTCATATCTATTTATCACTGGTTAACAAAATAATCTGTGCTGCCAGACCATAAAATGACTTGTGCGTGTGCTATGTCATTGCAGCATACTAATGCACTTTTGTTTGGAAGAATATGTTCTGTCATCTCTCTCTCTCTCTCTCTCTCTCTCTCTCTCTCTCTCTCTCTCTCTCTCTGTGTACAAGCTTAACATCTCGGTGGAGAGGGGTGGTTTCTATGGCGACGTGAAAAGGTCACCTTCAGGAAGTTCTCTGTGAGCGTGTGCAGAATGCCAGTTGGATAATCAGGCTTCCTGTAATGACTGATAACAGACCACAGCTCATTAGAGGGAAAGAGAGAGATGGGGTGGGGGGGATCGGCAGAGATTATTAGTCATAGAGCGAAGAAACAATAGAACATGTATACTATGGTATCCTGCACTCACACGGTGGTATATGTTATATCTCTGTTATGGGAATGTGTTTGCATGTTATTCAGAGTTCCTAATCCCACATGCAACAGTGCAATGGAGTACACTCACTATATTCATATATGAGCAGATATGACTACAACTTTGAACAAAGCCACCAATCTAATTAAGGTAGATGACGATAGAGTAAGAAAGCACCAAACTTAGTCGTTAGTCACAAGAGCAAAAAAAACCAACCACAAACGCATCTGCTGTGTGTCTGTAATGTGGGCCATTTTTGTTTGGTTTAGACTGAAACAAGAGGACTCTCAGTAACTGACATGTAGGGTAATGCTACCTGGCTGCCTGGCAGGACATTGTGACCTACATTAGCAGCAATGCCGCAGCCTCACTGCGACATGAGATATCTCTTCTGCACAGTGGTATGACAAGAGATGATTGCAAAGGCAATAATAATCTGGATAAACATAAGTATAACCGCCACATGAGTTTTAACTACGGCCTGAGCGGCATTAACCTGTGACTGAACTGCTACTCATAATTATATCAAATCAGACAGTTTCCTCTTCCTCCAATAGGCCATCACAGCATGGCATCTTCTCATCAAGTGTCAAAAAAAGCATAAAATATTAGAGCTGTATGTCTATTTAAATCATTACTTACAAGAAGTGTAACCTTGTTCCCATATGCATCCGTGACAGAAAATTATGTTCTCATCATTATTCTGGAATAAGATATGATTCCAGCCAAGCTTGTAGTCATAAATGAGCTTTTATTGTTTGCTGAGGACTACCTTTTGGTTAAGTATGGGCATCTTTACTTTAAGTGTGTGTGATTAATTTTCCTCTCTCAAGCTTGGCTTCACCCATGACTTCACCCCCTGCATGCTAGATTACCTGTAGACCAAAATACACATAAGATAGTCACATTTGTGACTCACTCAAAGCAGCAAATAACAACTCTAAAGCCCTTTCCCTGAGACTCTGTTCATCAGAAACACAGAAAGAATCATAACAAACACACACTGAGAACAATGCCACAATGGCTGATGTCCCTGACACCCTCTGCTCCCATACTGCAACATAATGTGTTTTGATGGACACAGTCTCATGCCTTTAGTCTGGGTGGATGCTAATTCGTTCATGCTTTCATACAAACAATTGTAAAACCTTTTTAAAATAAGTAAATGTTGTGCAAGTTATTAATGAGAGTCTGTCCAGGTTCTCTACTTTAAAATGAAATAAAATACTTGTAGTCAAAATATACATCAATAGTTAGTCATTAGTCAGGAGACAGTGGGGAGCAACAAATGAAGACTACAGAATATTCAAGTGATTGTTTGGTCAAGCTGTTTTACATTCTGTCCTCTATTCTCTGTACAGTATCTTGTTATGATTATATGTTCTCTGATAATAGATTCAATATGCATAATATCACAATGGTAGTGACGAAAGTGAAATTAACTGATAAATCACTGAAGCAGCTCAATACAGCACCTATACCATGTTATCCATATCACACTGAACACTGTAAACAACACTGGAGTCAATAAGCACTTCCTACTAGCAATGCTGCCATCTACTGGGAATCAGGGGTTCTGCATCAACACAGAATAAATTCTCCAAAAATACTGAATTAGTTTAGAGACATCTGTATTACAAATGTTTTATTTGGGCATTTTGGCTTATTCGGTGTGCACTGTTCATGGTGTGGTGTTAATACATAAAAAAAAAATAAAATAAAATGTTTTGTCATATAGGTCAAGGTTTGAGCAGTTGCTTTTTAAATTATCATTTATATGATTTATTTCACTTAATGTCTTTCCTTTTTCAACGATGAGAATAAAGACACAGAGGTGGTGGTTTACTGTTATAAAATACTAATAGTTACAAGTTGTCCACTGAAAACTGATTCCACACTATCAAGATATCGTCCACTCAAACCAGTGCTTTAAAATACGTTATCTTGGATTTTCTGATATGTGAAGACACATGTATCAAGTGTTGTACTCCTATTCACCCACACATGCTTTTACTTGTATTAGGCCTCCGCACCTCCCTTGTATTTTATGATAGATGAGAGGGAGGGACACCTGATCTATCCATCTCAGGAACCTTAGCCTTGGTGTTATTGTCCATTCTTCATCCTATTGATTTCTCTGTCATTCTGCCATACCAGGGCTGGAAGCTCGGACTTTCCACTTGGACCATGCTGTATTTCATAAACCACTGACTGGAGGGGCCAAAAAAGTGATGGAGGTGATCTTTCTCTTTGGGACAAAGCTGTCAAATTTATAACTATACAGACATTAAACTGTGTTATACACTCTCAAGGAATGGTGGGAAAATATGAGTAAAACTTATATTTTGTAACGTGAAAAGCTGACATAAATTGGTGAAATTGATTAGTTTAAATTCAGCTGTATCTTTGTCTTTTGCCCTCTATTAGAATAATGGAGGCATCAAACCAAAGAGCTTTGACATGGCACAATTAATCAGCTCTTTCCAGTGATGCTACTTCTAAAACCTGGGACCAGTGCTGCAATTTGCCAATAACTTCTTCTTCTGAACTCTTTAAGTAAATGAGGGCTCAGTTTTCTTTTAAGTTACATTAAAAAATTTTTTTATTGTAATCCTAACACATGCTCCCCCAACAACAATACACTCCATATATTAAAACCATGGCCAAAAGCTATCTGTTTTACTCTGCCTTCAACAAATCTAGTTATGAGAACACATCACATATGTTTCCTGTATTCATTTATTAATTAACAATCGGAGGAGCTTCAGGGGGGATAGAAAGAATCAGGTTAGGATGGCAAGGCCACAGTTGGGGATTTCTAAACACATCAGTCATGAAAATATTCTGCAGCACTGGAAGAACTATAAGGGCAATAAAAAAAAGAACTATAAGGGCGACATGTTATTATAGATTTTGTTTCCTTGTAATGAAAGCGATTTCATGATTTTGGGACTGTTTTTACTAGTTTATTTTCAGTGTATTTTGAGTTTTATACTACAATGTTTTTGGTTTGGGATTGTTAGTTTTCTGTTCAGGCATTGCTTCAGTGGCTGGAGGTGTGGTCTTTAGGTGATGGGGCTCTCTAGTCTCTCAGCTGTCCCCAGTTTCACCTAATGACTGGCATCTTAAATACCCCTTTCCTTCTCTTGCAAGCTGCCAAATTGTCTTTTTCCATGTCCCCTGTTTTCTAGAGCTTTGTGCTTCCAGTGTTTCCCTGTCTTTGCCTCTGTTCTCCAGTGTTTCTTTGACCTCTAGTGCTTTGTGTTTCCTGTGCTTATAGTGTTTTTTTCTGCTTTTCCAGTGCTCCCTGTTTTTCCTGTGTTCATCCCTACCAGCTCCACCAGTGTGTCTCCAACCATGCACCCTCAACACCTACCAGCTTCCATCCACTGTTTGACTAACCCCAACACGTTGCAAGCATAACAGCATTTGCAATTTTGTTTTCAAATGCAAATGAAACTTACATTGGTTTTGTTATTTTATTAAATTTTTTTTTGTTAAGTTATCAGGTTAAGATATGAGGAAATAAATCACACATGAATCTTCTTCTTCATGTTCACTTCAGGGGAAAATATAGTATGCAGCTGTGACATAGGTGTCCATATAAGGAAGTGTTTGGCCATGTTAAGCTACCTCATTTCTAGCCTTCTAATTTACAATTCTAGGAAGTCGACAGAAAATGCTTCAATTTGAAAAATATGTCAGTGAACAGATATTAATCCTAATCAAACACTTTTCATAAATAATGACAAGCGATGTGTTTAAGCTGTTTGACTACTCTTTACCTACAGGCCCCACCTCACATCTACCACACACTTTCTGGGGGTGTTCCTACAGTGCTCGTCAGCTACCCCCCCACCCATCCCATATTTTAATTGTACCATTTCAAACATTTACACTGAGTGGTCATCAGTCACGGGTCTATGGGGGTTGATGTATGAGTCTGTGCTGTAATCGCCTCTGCTTTGCTCTCCAGGCACAACATCACTTATGAGAGACACACTTAACAGCAATTAATCATGCTGGATCACACCCCACAGACTCTCTCTCTCTCTCACTCTCTCAGACACACACACACACACTCCTATTGTGTTTTTCAATCCATTTTGGTGAGTACTGTCAAAAAAGTAAACTACTATATAAAATAGGCTATAAGACAATTTTCCACAGGTTAGACTGATAAACTGCAATTTTGAAGATTTTTCAAAGTGTAAAGATTAGGATGGTTGTCGTTGGAAAAGGTTTGTTTTATAATCTGGCGATCTGCCCATCTCCGTCTATAACTACAGTGGAATCTGTAAGGAGGCAGTATTTTCTGTAGACATAAAATCTTTAGTTCATGATTTACAGTGTGTGTGGTCCGTACTGGCGTCCAAGCTCCTTCTGCTGCCAGAAAATGTCACTACTTCGTTGATGTTGTAGGAAAACAGTCTGAGCTGAAAAGCATCACGCACACATCCAGTTTCTAAACACAGACACTGTATAAAGTTTTTGTACAAGAGTGCTGGTTTCCTTGAGTTACCGTGAACCTGTTACTGTACGTGCCTCCTTGCACCTGCCTCACAGTCGGCGGGGCGAGGTCGGGTCCAGCTGGATCTGAACAAGACACACACTTCACTACCTCTCCCGTCTATTGCTCTTTTTGTATTCTGTACTTCCATCTGTCGTTCACTTTACTCTCGTCCTCAACCCCCTCTGCTTTGGTTCTCTTCCCCTCTCTTTCTCCCTGTGTCTCTGTAATTGGTCATTTAAATGAAAAAGCCTCAAATTGGAGGATTAGAGGTGCATGTCTCTCTCTCTCTCTCTCTCTCTCTCTCTCTCTCTCTCTCTCTCTCTCTGTCTTTCTATGTGCAAAGAGAGGGGGAGAGTGAGACAGACAGTCTCATGGTGATATGGCAGACAGTCTCCAAGGGATGTCCTTAAGAACAAAAGCATCTGGAAGAGGCCTCCTTTGCTCTCTCAGTTACTGTGGTTACAGGCTGGCAGCTTGTGTGTGTTTGTATAGCAAGTCTGTAATGTAAGTATTTACTATCCTGTGAAATATCCTCACTTGGTTTTAAGATTCACAATGAAAATATTGTTTTTTAAAATCAGAGACGAGGTTGGGAATTACGTTATGATAAAGTGGTGTGGAGGGAGAATGAGGAATGCCTTCCATTGACTAACAAATGCTAGTCAATGGAAGGCACTCAAAAGTTTAAACGTCTGCCCGACTGTGTGTTTGTGTGCGTCTGCGTGCGTGAACGTGTGTGTGTACATGTGCACAGACAGGCCGGCTGGCAAGCAACTGTCACCACGTGGCAACAGCCAACCACGCTTCACTTCTGGCCGCGCCAAGCTCTCCAATTACAGAAGCCAGCCCTGCCAAAAGCCCCCTCTTTTCCTCTCAATAGATGGGATGACTGGGCTGCATCCTCTGACACACACACACACACACGCCTCTCTCCCCTCCTCTCTTCTCGTGGTGCACCTGCCTCCCTGCTCTCCAGGCCAGCTCAACTCCTATCAAAGGAGCTGAGCTCTTTTCTTCCAGAAAGCTAATCCAACACCTGTCTCCGGGCTTTATACTGG
Organism: Centropyge bicolor; assembly: GCA_037975185.1. Lineage (NCBI taxonomy): Eukaryota > Metazoa > Chordata > Actinopteri > Pomacanthidae > Centropyge > Centropyge bicolor. The sequence goes on along the minus strand of JBBMOC010000038.1, from coordinate 3,081,286 downwards.
GAATAGAGGACTGTGTGCTCTGTGTGAGTGTGAATGCAATGAGTATAGTGTGTGTATGGCAGAGAGTGGAAGGGAGAGTGTGTGTGTTTTTGAGAGAGCGAGACAGTTTGTGTTCCTGCGAGATCAAGAGCAGAAAAGAAATATTGTGTGCGTGGCTCTTTTGTGGGAGGATTTGAGAATGGACATATGGAGACTACAAGGCCGACTGTATTCTTTTCAGTGGTAATGGACTATCAAAGGGCATTTTGGGAATAGATGGGGTTTTATTTTGCAGTGGGTCAGATTAGCAGTAACATGGAGACCAAGAGAGCTTTCATTGCATTGTGAATGACACCCAGTGTAACTGTTGAATGTTTGGTTTTGACTAAATACAATATATGTCCCAGACAAATCATGTTACACACAAATACAAAACTGCAAATACAAATATCTGACCAAATCTTATAGTATAAACTAACATCTCTATTTAAGCGATTTACTTGTCGTGAGAGACTCGTTCAGTTTCCATTCAAGTCAGGGTTTTTCATGACTCTCTAGCTCTGGGGCCATTTCTGTCTCGCTCTGGGTTTAGCCAATTTGAGTCATGTTACTTCTCATGTGTTATGGGAACTCAACAGTAATGGGCCCTGAATCAAAGCCCTCGAATCCATGATGGTAAGTGATGCATGGAGACTCTGTGTACAGAACATGGATGGTGTTCTGCTCTTGTTGCTCTATAAACATGGGAAGCCATTGAAATACTTGGCCATTTTTTACAGACTTTAATTTAACAGGACGACTCACATCAGGCCCTCTGAAGATTCGCCTGCAGCAGCAGGGGTCTCTCAAATTGGAAATTGGAGGTAAAATAAATCTAAGATTGCTTCCCTCCCTGTAGAGTCCCAAAAATGGCTGCAGGGGAGATATTAGAGAGAGGGCTGAGAAGCAGAGTCAGATGGATAGAAGGCGGTGGCAAGGAAGAAAAGAGAGAGAGAGAGAGAGAGAGAGAGAGAGAGAGCCAGGAAGGGAAATAAACAGAGAAGGAGAGTGAAAAATGGAGAGAATTGTAAAGAAAAGGAGGGAGAGATAGATTTTATGGAGCCTTATTCACTTTAGCCATTGGGGCCTGAAATAATCATTGTACCAGCAAAAGGTTCTGAAATCTCTGGTGTGGCAGAGTGTGAGTGTGTGTTCGTATGTGTATGTCAGTGAACACGCATGGTTTTGGGTGCAGGTCTGTGCTTGCAGATGTATCATGGATTTCACAGCATGTGGCCATGTGCACGGCTTTATGCTTTGTTATATGTTCCTCCAGTCGTTAGGGGAGAGCAACGATTGGATACACCTAACCGTGGCATGCCAGAGTCCCATGAACATGTCGCTGCAAATGAAACAAGGTTTATTTGAATTAGACGTGCAAATGCGGCAGCAGCTGATTGGTCACACTGCGCACACGTGAGCACAGCACTGACATGTCCTTACATGAGAAGTACTTGTTAGATTGTAATCTAAATGTGTTACTAGGTCAAGTCTGAGAGATAGCAAGAGGCATGTCCAATCGATCGGCCACAAGAATGAAAGATAAACTCACAGCCATGTGATACCCAATCACAGTGTCTATGGGTTGTCAGATCTTAATGTCATGATATGTATGGAACCTTGTCAGGCAATTTTACCAAGGATTATACTTAACATGTGACTGAAAACATGCTCTTTTTATAACATACAGAACACTTATAGAAGAGTTTCATAACAGCAATAAGGCACACTCAAGCAAGTTACAATTGGCACATATGCATTTGTGGCCATTTTGAATTGTTTAAAATGGCAATAAGGCCTCTCTCAGTCTGACACAGAAATGTGTTATGAAAATCTGAGGCATGCCTGAAGAGGTCAGCACACGTCGTCCGATGTTGAACAGCCATTTGTATGTTGCTCATCTTTTCATCAACATTTAACTTCCCAGTTGTCTAAAATGATTTCTGAGAAAGACGCGGATCAAAAAGACGGAGAGAGAGGAAACTTAATTAGGTGAGTAAATGCAAGCAAACATACAAGATAATTATTGATTAATTGTTCTAATTAAGTCATTATTGCATGTAATCTAATTGTGTGTAGCTCTGTGGCTCTATGGGTAATTGTCAAATCCCAGAGGGAAGCAAGATGATGACACCACCACCAAACGTGGACACCAGGATGCCCCCTCCTCCTCCTCCCCCCTGAGGACCGTGGATTACTGTGCCAGCCCTGGAGAGGGATTCTGGGACTCCCTCCACTTAGATAGAGACACAGAGTCCAAGACCTGTGGCAGATGAGCTGTAAGGATTTTCCACTTGTTATTAGGAAATATCCCCCAGAGGGCAGATTGTCATGTAATTTGCAAAGCATAATCATGTGATCCAGAAGATAATTCATGTTTTTCCTCTAAACTCTCAGGATGTTACAGTGGTGCTACATAGAGGCAGGGTGAAGAGATTTGTTTTTGCAGAAATGCACAATCATTTCTCCTCATCATCATTCTGCTATATTTAAATGTACTATTTCAACAAACACCCAATGCTGTCGTTATTCTCTCCAAATGAGGCCAGGTAAAAAATTTTGTCATGAGAAAATAACATTTAGGTTATTGAGCAATATCGCCCTCTCTCACTGCTTCATGAATTCCTTTTGAGATAAGTGCATTTTAATCCATCTGAATACTTCCAAACTAGTGCTGAATTTTAATGTCTGCCGTTGCATCATGCCTCAAGAGCAAGGAGGTAAATGTTTCATGTGGAACAAGCTAATCCAAACGTGTTAGCGTTGCTGAAACGACACCTCAGCCTTGATGACACAGAAATATACTCAAGCATAAATGACCTTGCCCTCTAGCTCTAAATATGTATATTTACCAATTGTCGCTTTGCATCTGATTACCAGGAACCCGTTAGCGCTGATACTCTCATCACTCTGGTGCATATTTGCATGCATGCACGCACACATTAATCCTTTCCTTCATGAACTGAACACACTTTGGCTCTCTTTTACCTCCCTCAACACACACACACACGTTTCATCCACACAAACACTGTACTCTTGTTTACCCTTTAGTTTAATGCGCACACACACACACACACACACACACACACACACACACACACACACACACAGAGTCACATTTTGCTGAGTGCCTTAGAGGTAACTTAAACTCACTTTTCCATTGCAATGTGATTATAACTGTGTCATCTGGTACTGGCTAAGCAGAGCTGGTGTAACTGGAAGCATGATGAAAAAGGACAACTGGGTCTTTTCTCACTCTCAAGCTCGCACACACACACACACACACACACACACACATACACATACACATACACATACACACCAGCCAGGCTGTTAAACTCATATCAGCAGAGGCTCACTGGATTAGCATATCTGGGTGAGATAAAGAAGCAGACGATGGTTACTTAACTTTGACTTAATGTCCCCCATCTGCCTCTTTCTATCTCTTGCTCCTGCTGTCTGACTGTCTTTGTCATTCCTTCTTTCTGTATAACTGAATGGGTTTTTATTCTCGCCCGTGCTCATTCTGTCTCATTTTATGACTAATTGTCTTAGTATCTGTCTTTCTCACTGTTTCTCTGTGCCGTTCTATTTCTCTCCCAATTTTCCTCTCGCGCTCTCCCGCCCTGCGTTTGGCAGATGATGATATCAATGAAAGCACATTCGCCTGACAATAAATTTCTTATCATATTGCATCCACCATGAGGCTGGGGATTATCTATTTGTGCATTAAACTGGTCTGTCTCTCAATGCACACCACTGACACTGCAAATCAAGGACATCTACCAAAAAGTAAATTTACAAAGTCCACCTGCACACAACACACTGACAAATAACACAGGCCCCGCAGAGGACATACTGTACACTGGATGCAATAAGCACACAATATTACACACGCTGAAAGACACAAATGCATATGCATTGACACATGCACAACACACACAGATACAGGGATAAACAAAGTTTATACCCCACGCTCAAGAAATGTCACGGGTATGTACATGAGATAGGAGACCGTGACATTTTATTCCCATTTTTGGAAATTTGGATTATCCAGATAAGGATGAGATGGAAAAACGTTGCATGGTGTCTACACAGCATATCAGCATGGTTTAAATGGGATATTCCTTAGTCCCCTAGCTTCCATGCATGTGTAAAATACCAATTGCTTTTTCTGAGGTGGATGGATTGGTGCAGTGTGGTTTATTCTTTGTATAACTTCAGTGAATTATAAATAAATAGCTTATAAATAATGTGGCAGTTTGCAAAGAGATAAACACATTATTACACATTTTAAGATAAGATAAAAGATAAAAAATGTTTGGATAGAAAGGCACCAAGTTCCACTCTGATGGTGAAATAATGTGTCCATCTGTATAATGTTTAGCTTATCTGTCATTTAGACTTTAGCTCAATTAAATAAAGTCTATCACAGCTTAATAAATTATTACTATTTGACAAGTCGGTGTAGTATTAGCCTCTCCTGAATGCCTGATTTAGCAGACTTTGTTCTGTATTACAGCTGGACATTACCAATCACCAATGATAATGAAACCTGCCCACATGACATTCCACAATTCCACCTCTTGCACAAACTGTGATCCATGGACATGAATGTTCCATTTGAATCAATGGCAGTTCAAAATGTCACAGCCATGCGTAATCATAAGATTGACCCGGGAGCGATGGTTCAGAAACTGACTGCAGTGAAACCTATGAATCTCTATTTTGGACTAAGTTAGTGTTTTCATTTGTCAGAGCCTAATGGCGCTATTAGGCAGCTCATTGGCATTTGCTGCCCCACAGAATGAATTCATGCATATGGTTGTTCATCCCAAAAGGGGACACATGTGTACAGGCACCCACACAAACATATACACAGACACCCATACAGTCAGTAATACATTTGGCTGTACTCTGCAGGCATAATGATAATTTATTCAGTTCCCTGTCACCTGTCAGTGTAATTGAGATTTGCTTGCTACTGACCACCCATATTGCCGGTCTGACTGAGTCCCGAGGGTAAAATAGTGATTGTGGATGCAGCTAGATACAGTAATTCAAATAGATAGCTAGGCCTACTTATTAAAAAGGGTATACAGGCATGTTCTCTACATGCATACACGGATGTGTTTCCAGGCACACATTAATGACTGTGGATTGTGCAATGACACAATAATTTCACTGGATGGCTGCAGAGAAAAATATGCAAACATGATTACATTAACGAAAATGTACACATTTACACACACACACACACACACACACACACCTGTGCACACACGCAGACTATCATGACTGGTAATTTAATAATTCCGTTGGATAGCTGCACAGTGACACAAATATACATGGACAGATTTTATGCAAATCCATAAGGAACACTTTCACCCGCCGTCGCATGCACACATGTCGACTTTCATGGCAACAGGAAGTCATTGTTGGCAATTTGAAATGATCTACAGTAATTTCTCCAATGATGTAATTCCCAGTGGAACACATGCAAAATGGAAAGCATTCAGTGCAGATTGTAGTGGAACTCATTCCTTAACTTGATTTGCAATTATCTTTAATTCCAGATAAATATGCTTCAGCGTAGCTCCACCTGACTTATCTACTGCCACTATGCACGTTACCAGTGGAGCATACTTAAGGCTTGTGTCTTAACATCTCTTACTTCCTTTCTTGGTCCCTCTCCTCATACATCTCTCCACTTTCAAGACACCTTTCTATCTTCTCCCTTTCTCCTCCATTTCTTCCTTCCCCTATCACCCCTTCTCTCTCCCTTCTCTAATTTAACTCAATGACGGATCCCCCACCTGCCTCGGATAATAAGATACTCCCACTGGCCTGCGAGACTCATTCCCCCAGCATCCATCACTCCTAGAGTCACATTACTGCCCTTTACAAGCACCAGGATGTTTTTCTCCTTAATTGTAGCCGTATACATACCTCGCCCCCCAGTAATAATAAATGGTCTTGTCCTCCATTATGGCCATTAGGGAACTCACACTGAGAGTAGCATGCCGCCCACAGTGAGCAGGGCTTGTTTGGCATCGGGTGTTGTAGCCAAGGAGCGGAAGAATGTCCCTGCTTCTGGAAACACATGTTAGGGCATTGAGTATCTTGACTTGGAGGATGCTGCAGAGATGCTCTCTCTCTCCCTCTCTCTCTTGCTTTGTCTCTTCCTCGCTGATCTAGAAGAAAAAAAAATCAAACACTTGTAAATACAAACACCAGGTTGAACTGGAGAAAAGCAAAAGAAAGACTGAGTCTCTGAGGAATGAACAACATTATATGTCTGTAACCAGATGTCTCAGACAGTGAGCCAATCTTTATCCAAGAGCATGACAGTACCCACACTGGCCAGGAGATGGCAGTATGTTCCCATCATATTGCAAACACCATGCCTCGTACTGTAATGTACAAAAGCAGTGTGCTTCACAAAAAAACATTCAAGATTAGATGCACAGTAGGGCTTGAATGAAAAGGTAGAGGTTGAATGACTGACTGTCTAAAAGCTGATGATTTCTACTTTTCTGGCATTTATGTAGTGTTGGTATTTTCTTTTTTTTTTCTTTTCATTTATAGTCTGAGCATTAAGTCAGTGATTGGATACTGGATAACTGGATATTTTGAAAAGCTGATGCTGATTATGTTTTTTTTCTCACTGTAGCATGTACAATAATCACATTAGAAGCATAAGGTGCCAGAGGTGGAAGTAAGTCACATGTGCAAGTCACAAGCAAATCTCAAGTCCCAAGCAAGTCCAAAGCTACTGTGGTGAGAGTCAATCAAGTTGAGTCTCTGCTATAAATTCAGAAAGACAAGTCATAGCTCAGGCCACGGAAAGTCACAAGTCATACGAAATTTTGATGAGCTACCTCAGTTTCCACATTTAAATCAGTTGGAAGAAAGTGAAATATTGAGTTGTATTTCCAACAATAATGAAAAGTGCTTCAGTCTGCTTGCACTTTGTAAATCTGATTGATATTTGACATTTTGTGGCAACTAATAACATGTCTCTTAAAAGGACAACAACGAAGAGCAGAAATATGGAAATTCTAATTCAGAGTGTGTCAAGTGAAAACAGAAGAATGACACAAAAAGATTTACATCACAGTGTTGCGCCTCCTCTCCTGCCTCCCCTTCAGGATGTTTCTCCTTGGCCGGTGAACAAATTTGTGAACACAAGGTGCTTCTCTAGTGAAACTGCGTCATTGTTTTCCTACTTCACTGTTTCTGTGCACAGCTGTAACAGCGCTGGCAGCAGAGTGATTATAACAGAGCTGGCACACAACTCAAATTAATGATGTATTAAAGAGGCACTTAAAACAGTGGAGAAGGGGGTACAATGACATGTCGTGAGAAGACTAAGGTTACACCTGTAACCGTTTAGCCACGAGCACACAGCTGTGTTAGCTGGTAATGTGCTTAGTCTAACTGGTTATATGGGTCAGGTCGATTGTCTTTTAGTTCAGCTATATGTCTTCTCAATAAAATGCATAATCGACTTGAGGCCAGGTCTAACATAGTTTAATCTTAGCTGTCTGGCTAATGTTTGACCAGCTGAAGAGACACATTCATGTATCTTTCTTTGTGGGTTTTGTATTGACTGATGAAGCTGGATGTGGGATGTGATGGTCACTGATTTTTTTTTTTTTTTTTAGCTGCAAACCTTAGAGACTAGTATCATTTTTCAAAAACTTCAAAAAAAACTTGAATATTTAGAAAATGCAAATGTTAAAAAAAAAAGTCCTTTTGAGTTATCTGCCTCATTTTCAAGTCAAGTCCCAGGTCCTGAACATCAAGTCAAAGTCAAGTCGAGCCTTTAATTAATGATCATCAAGCAAGCTTCAAATTTGTGAGTCAAGACAGGACATCTGATATATGACATCATTTTTAGATTTAGTTAATGCTGTTTTCTTCTGTTGCACATGCGGCTGATGTAAATTTATGAATGAGGCCGCTGTGAGTAGAGTAGTAACAATAGTCGTCTGCAGAGCTTCATTCTCCCACTGAAACAAACCCTGCTGTTGTGAGTTGGAAAACAGGTGACGTCATCCTTCCCTGTGAAGAGCAAACAGGTGCAGAGTAGGATGTGGAGTCTCAGCACATTATGTTGCACTTATTGTGTAAGTGATAATACTTGTGTCAAATGAAATCTGTCACATTCCAGGGTGTCTTTACTTTTCGAGGCTGTAATTAACTATAATTTCGCTAATAAATACATCTTTTTTTCTTCTTTTTTTTTTTTTTTAGCTTAGATTATGATTATGTGTCTTGCTAATGAGCCAAGAAGCACATTGAATCATTGAATTACTCTGGATTTATCGTATCAATATTGGGAACTACTTTTCTTCCCATGGTCCCATTTTTTTTGTCAGGCTTTTTCTTGACATCTTGGAAAATGTAGGTTAAGGATCTGCAAATCCCATTGAGACAACTTATATTATATTTGGCTTTTCAGACAGACATTTAGAGAAAATCAACTTCTTTTTCCTTTTTTCCCCCAAAAAATTACATTCTGCTTTAATTTCATCAGTATTAAACTGCAAAGTGTGTCCTTTTTTTTTTTTTTTTAAATCTTGAACGAATACTCGAGATTCTATTTTAAGTCTAACACACGTTGCGTCTTTTCTTGTCCTTGTCCATTCTTCTCCTTAACAACACCCCCACTTTCTGTATAGATTGATTTCATGTGTTACTCTGAGACATTTCATCTCTTTTTCAGCTGTCTGCTGTCATGTCTGTCGCTACACGTCCCTGATACCAACAGGCCAATTTACAGATGGCGACACGAGAAACAGACAAGGAAATCATTACGGACAGATTCATAAATATTGGCCGCTCTGTTTCTTTTAATGGTCAGGAGTCAGAAGTTTAAGGTATGGGAGTCCTGGAGCTAAAAGACTCAAGGATAGATCAATGTCAGTCGTCAGGGGGAATGAAAGCCAGTCTGGTGGAAAAAGGGGAAAGAAGGAAGGAGCTTCAGGCACTGAAAAGTCATATCATAGAGTCGTCAGGGTGGGCTGTGGTGGTTTCAAATCATGAATTCTTTAATGTACTAAGTCCAAATGGTCCCCTGTGCCCCCGCAGTGCCTTGCCTGGCAGTCTGAAAATAATTGAGGACTTGAGCGAGAGCGAAGGGAGGGGTGAGTAAAGAGAGGGAGTTGGGATGCGGGACGGGGTGAAGAGGAAGAGGGAGACTGAGAGAATGAATAAATGACAGAAAGAGAGAGATGGAGACTCTGCTCTTTACAAAAATTACCTTACCTCTACACTTACACAGCTCTCTTGTGACTCAGGGGCCGTCATTTGTTCTGTCCTCCTGCCCCTGTATCACTCACGCTGATGATAAAGCTCTGGTGGAAGGTGGAAGGTAATCTAGTGGCATTTCAGGGAATGGACCTCAGAGGAATACTTCTTTCATCTGAGGTCATTAATCGCAACGTCCAATCACCTCCCTCGTAGATCAATAGCGCAGCCCCGTGCTAAAAATGAAGGCATGAAAAGTGATGCTGAAGTGAAAAACATGCGGTGTATGTTTCCCCCCTCAGCAAGTTTGCAGCCAGCTGGGTCAGTGAGTTGGTGCCGTGCGGCCTTTTCAGATCATCATGAATGAGCTGATCTAGAGGTTTGGTTGCTTATGCTGTGATTAAGGACTCAGAAGTGATTGCATGTCAACTTCTGACAAGCCTAAATTGGAAATTCTTTTATATTGTTTGCAAGCGTGCGTTTCATTTTTACTTCCGACAGCTGCTTTTTTAGAATCAAATGCAGCAAAGGATGTCCCTGAAAAGAGTGTAATGGCATTTGTTTAATAATGAAAACTGCTGCGAGGCTGCTCCAGTAAAACCGGGGTTCTAAAATCAAGGTTAAAAACATTGCTCTGGGCAGCAATCCTCGATCAGCGATGTTTGGGAACCTTGATAATTGCCTTTCCTGGTTTCTCAGTTCAGTGAGTACTGGCCACTAACTCTCTTAGCTGGTTGGGTGTTCATTAGAAGTCCTCATTCAGTAGTTAGAAGGGATATGAGTTTTCAGCCAGCCCATTAAAGGCCAAATGTCACCAATTTAACTGTGTGCAAGGCTCATAAAAGAAGTCATGCATGCTATTGATGTTCAGTACCTTTCCATAACGAGCTGCCTGCGCAGAGCTGCAGCGTGTAGAATGGATATCTCTGACTTTAAATAGATGGATAATGAGCGCGCCTATTCCATTACAATTGTGTGTCTTCTGTTGTAGATAGAGAATTATTTTAACCCTTGTTTGTCAGACTGGCACTCATTGCATCAATTTATATATTGAAGGTATGACCATGATGAGCCTCAAAAAGTAAATCTACATGCTAATATTTCAGTTTTCACTCTGGTTATTGATTTGATTGATTATTGTATCTAAATTGTTTATAACTCATGAATCTTATTTTCTCTCAGAATCTAGTTGGTGTTTCACATTACGTTATTAGCTTCCTGTTATGTACTTGATGTTTGCTTAAATGCTCAAAGTGGCAATACTATCATGTTGATGCTATGGCAGTATGGTGAACACCAAGTACAGCTGAAGCTGATGGGAATGCCATTGCATTTGCATTTATTTAGTCAGACACCAAAATGTTGGACCAGTTTGTGGTTTAAGCTGATGATGGTGCTGGAGGAAAAGTCAGGGGATCACCAAAAGTTATTACACTTTGTCCTGAGGGGAACGTGAATGTGTGTACCGTATTTCAAAGCCATCCATCCTCAGGAGCTGTTCAGACATCTCACTCAATTTCACAACCTCACAGAGGCGCTAGAGGGGAAGTCACATGATCATCAAAGTAGTTAGGCTACATTGTCTGGGAACTGTGGATTTCTGAGCAAAATCTTCTGCCAATTCATTTGTACATTTTGAGATTTTTCACCGGAGGAAGTGAAATCTTTGACCTGCTGGTGGAACTAGAGAAACAGTCAGGGGATGACCGGAATCCTTGACATTCATCCTCTGGACACCATGAATGTCTGCACAACATTTCTTGGCAATCTATCATATACTTTTGACATAATTCAATCTGGACCAAAGCAGTGGACAGACTGACCGGCCGACACAGAAAACACTGGCAAGCAACACAAAAAAACACCGCTTTTCTTCTCGGCTTTAAGTTCTCCAATCTGCTGCAATAGAGTGTAGTATACTGCAACACCATCAACCCAAATACACTTACTCCATGTGTTCAGCATGAGGGGACAAATAACCCACATCAGCAGGCCTCTCAACATACCCACAAGGGGAGAAAGAAAGAAAGGGATTGGGTTATTCCAAAGATGAATGTGCCTCGCAGCTTCTGGGCACACAACACAAAACCAGCGAAAGGGAACATCGGCATCATTTGATGAGGCATTCCAAATGTCTCCAGGGGACTGAATTGCCAAGGGCTAAATGACAAATATATGTTGTTGGTGGTAGAGAGTGATTCTGCTGGCTGCCCTAAGGTGCTCTGTGGCTGCCAGCACTATTCCATTTGTCCTTGAAGATGTTGGCTGAAAATGTTGTCATCTGCTTGGGCTGGTTTTTGTGCCTAGTTTGTGTGTGTGTGTGTGTGTGTACAGTACCTAGGCTAAATCTCTCTTCTCTTAGTCTTGGACTTGTGTCACTTTTGTAACCCACAATGAGATTGTCTGTCTTTTTTCTTTTAGTCTTTCGATCACATTGCACCTTGAAATGCATGATATGTAAAGGAAGGCAAGCGAAAATATATTTTTTATAAAAGACTGAAATGTAAGGGGTTAAATCTACTTGTGTGCTGCGGTTATTGAGCACAATCTGCAAAAAAACGTACAATGAATACATACAGTCAAATGTCACACTATAAACTGAGGGAAAAAAAAGTTTAACTCTCACAGCCGTCAAGTTAAAGTGTGCTACAGAAATTCAATGAAATTCTTATGAAGCAGTTTCAGCATAATGTAATACAGCTGCCTACACACTAAAAACCTACCATTTTCATAAACTGCACCTTCTATACTATGCAAGACATTGTTCCCGTTTCAAAGTTTTATAATTCAAAAAAGGCCCACACTTAGAAAATGCATGGAAATGAATAATTCTACGTGGGGAGACTTACGTACGCCTCCTCTTTTTTCCCTACCTAAACGCCTGAATTATTGATATAAGTCTTAGAGAATTTCTTCTCTCTGCACAACGTGGATTATCTATGCATATGCCTAAAGACAAAACAACAGTGTAAAAACCTCCATCAGAGAGTGAAAGCGAGCGAGATGGAGTTTGAATATTTACAGTCAGTTAATGACATTTCCATTCTGTGGGCTTGTCAGAAATAACAAAGCCTTGCATTTACCCTCTGCATCTGCTTAAGTCTCTTTTCCTCCTCCCTGTGCCCCAAGTGGCTCAGAAATCCTACTTTATAGCGGAGAGGTGTCAGAATTTTAAACAGGCCCCGTCTTTATCCCCTGCTTCCCTGAGATCTTTCCCTTTAATTCCTGGAAGACTAGGCCGCGGTCGCCTTTTAACCCTCACCTGCTCCTCTGCTAGAATAATGTTGGCTTCTCTTCTCTATTCTGTGGGGGAGGAGGAGGGCGAGAGGGGAAATGATGGAGAGAGAGGGAAAGAGGGGAGGTATGAGGGAGAGAGGAGAGTGTTCCAGACAGAGGAGAGAGATAGGGTTAAGATGGGTGGGAGGTGTGAGTGTGTGTGTGTGTGTGTGTGTGTGTGTGTGTGTGTGTGTGTGTGTGTGTGGGTGGGTGGGGAGTGTCTGCGAGAGCAAATTTAAAAAAAAAAAAAAAAAAAGGAAAGAAAAATGGAAAATACTGGCAGAGGTAGAGACAGGAGGCATGGACAGACAGTAAAGGCTGGAGTTATATTATTCTCTGGTGGGACGCTGACTAGCCATTTATCACGCCTCACTGTGAAAAGAAAAGAAGAAGGGAGACGGACAGTGGAGAGGTTTTTTTTTTCATCTCTTGTTTGACAAACCTGATGACAAAGCACTCCACACACAAGGTAACTTCCCCATTGTGAAACTGGAACAACTCTATACAAAGCCAAAATAAGGGGCTGTGATTGGCCTACATTTTAGGTGAAATGGATGTATTCCTTTGTCCTCACAACAGAAGGTGCGCTTGATATGAAAGTGGATTGCGTGGAATTTAAAATCTAAGTGTCCGTTTATAAAAGATTGTGTAAAATGTGTAAAATTTAAACACCGTCGGCATTTGGAATCACACATAATTTGATAACTATTCCATTCAGAGAATTAATCAAGTCAAGATTTGCTCTGATCTTGACGTGTGTTGAGAAGGAATACCACTAATATTAATACATCTTTTTTTCTTTTTTTTTTTTTAAATGTAAGACATTTAAACTTTGCTTTGTCTGGAATCTGCGTGGCACTAAAAGGAATAAATTGGCACAAGTTTCCAAATGAATTGTCTATAAATGATATTCTGCTGTATGAGTAATTGCCTGCAATTCACTCCCCTTTGAGTCAATCTCATGTGTGAAGTCAACGCTGTTAATTAGACCTGTTTTTATGTTCAGGGAACCAGCTGAGCCTGCCTCTTTCTCTTTCTCTCCCTCTCTCGCTCTCTTTCTCTCTCTAGCATTTGTACTTAATTACTGAGGGACTGCTGTCTGCACCAGCGAGGCATAACAAAGAGATGTAATGCCATTAGCAAGCACGGAAAAAAAAAAAAAGAAAGGAGAGAAATTTAATCATTTCTCTTATTCTCATGTCTTAAGAGAGTAGAGTAGTTAAGATACACTGTAACTAGACATATTTCCCTATGTCGAGTATTAGGACTGTCATTACATTACTGGAAATTGTTTAGTGTGATGTGTTGTGTAAATGTATATGCTTGGTTACAAACACTATTATAAATCCCTTGAATACTGTTTTCTCTGAGGTTTGAACATGTTGAACCAAAGAAAACTTTGAAACATTAATGATATATTGAAGTTGACATATACATAACTAGGACAATATAAGTGCTCTGTCGCTGTAAATAACATTTGTGACACTGTTTTAATATAGTATTGGAAGTTGCTAATTGAAAGGAACATGTGGACATGTGGACACTGATTAACGATCAGCCCTCAGCTATTTTTCAGGCCTCTGCTCGAAAATTACATACCCATAATAAAAAGAGTATATCTTTACTCGGAACCATAGCACTTGGCACTTTACACTTTCTTATCTGTATTTTAACTTATCCTATCTTATCTCTATCTATTTATCTTTTTATCTTTTATGTCTATGGTCTGTGTTTTTATTGTATGTCATTTGTCCTGTGTTTTACTCTGCAAACAAATTTACCTGCGGGTACAATAAAGTTACCTTGACCTTGACCTTATCTCTGCAACCACAAGGTTATAATTTTTGTATCATAATAAACGGAACACTTTTAAGTTATTCTCAGATGTGTAAATATCAGTATATATGTTACTGGGTAAGAGTAAATGAAGATCGCACACAGCACAAATGAAAAATTTCAGGTTCACCTGAAAAAAAAAAAGCACTTTTAGGATAATAATGCCTTTAAAATGATCCAGCTGCAGCTCTAAACCTCTATCAAATCATAGCACAATATGTGAACATTCTCTCTGCAAAGTTTGACTCTGATAAAGTGAAGCAGAACAAAACTAGAGAGATTTTAATGCAGACAGTGCAGGAGAAGTCAGATCTTGGCACAGTTTGTTACATTATGGTTCACCTAGTGCCATGTGTCAAATTCACTGTGCTATGTGAATTTACTTATTTCCCGTTATTCTAGCAATAAAGCGGTTCACATTAAAGCTTCTTATGAATTGATTGATTCCAGTGATCGACGCCTCATTTGAAGCGTTAGAGCCAATAGAATATAGGAACAATCACCAAAGTGTGATTGACAGCAGTATTAGCCAATTAGACCGCCATCTTGTCTTGCGCCCCGGCCAATCCCGTGGCCCTCCCGTAGGTAAGCAAAGCCTCCCAGAGACATCAGGGTTGTTTGCATTGTGACCCAGGAAGTAGCGCTAACTGACTGTTTCTGGTGTGGATTTATCGATAAACAAACTTTTCATGGCAAAACAGCTAAGGTAAGCGAAATTTTTACGACTATAGTTTGACGAAGCGATTTCGATTTTTGCTGTTGTTTGTGCTGTTTCTGGCTGTTGCTTTGGTTTTAGAGAGCTTTGATGGATATGGTTTGAGTGTGTGGACTGTCTGCTTTCGTTTGAGGGGTTGTTTGTCCGTTTTGCATAAAGTACCACAGCGCTGTAGTCAGAAATATAGCGAGTGTGTTGACTTGGTGGCGCTATATTAATTTCTATGTTTGCTAATTCATTTGGCTGGCGTTTGAGCTGTGTTTGGTGCATGTAAAAATGGCTTATATATTCTTGTAGCCAGGTTCTGCTGTTTAATTTGATGTGCAGCATTACTGTATTCTCTCATGATAAGTGTATTGTTTCACACTATTTCCTTGTCTTGTGCACGAGGGTCTCCCAACTGGGGGACCATCGGGCTCAAGAGGGAGAGAGTTGCTTTTGTTCAAGATAAATGAGAATATCTAGCACTGATAAACCGCTCGGCTTTCTGATATTAAGTTTGATTAGTGTAAGTGAAAGTAATGATTTAATTATAATGTTGTAAATTGAATGTGCAAAGTGGAGCGATTGAGCAGTTGCTTCCATTTGTTGTTCAAAGAGCAGTGAGAGATAGTGAACCTATCCAGCTGCGAGATAAAGTGCACACGTGCGCACACACCCTCTGAACGCACACACACAGACACACGGGCTGAGAGGAAGTTTTACAGGTTTTGACACTTTTGATTGCGTCTGACACCAACAGAAGTCCACAGGACATGTAACGTGGAAATTATCCATTGATTACAGGTTTCGGTCCCAGGTTTTTATCTGTGGCGAATTGAATCAGCCGTGCCTTTGCTATGCTCGGCAATACCTGAGGTTATGAGAGAGAGTTCATAATTTAATGCAGCCATAACAGCTCGAACAGCAAAAGCAAAGGCAATCATGTAGTTGGAGCTCATATGTTTGGCTCAGTCAGTTCCCAGAGGTCCATTGCAATAGCTTGATTTTGTTTATTACAGTAATTGCATTGATTTCTAAAAGATCATATTTCTCTTTATTACATCTCAGTAGCTCTGATGTGATTTAATACATTTAAGGGCAAAGATTGGGCCGAACATGTGTCGTTACACAACAGTATGTGATGTGGAATGTGGACTGCAATAGGCAGCGTATATTTACTTATATTTCACTTTTTCTGTTTCATGATTTTCCTTTAATTTGTGGTATTTAGCAGTCAAAGTGCTTATTATGACTATGCGTAATAGCTGGTGCCTCATACAAAATACAGACCGAATGAATAGTACTGTGTGACAACCCAGCATGTTGTTTAACCGACAAGCATCTTTGGACTAATTAAAACATGTGGCATGAACAAAAATAAAATCCTGAAAGACTATAACCATGACTATACCTTGTGCTGGTGACTGCATGTGGCTCATGATCAGATGATTAAAGGCTTATGTGTGAAGTAACATCTATGGTACCATCTACACAACACTGTACTTGAAATCACCTCTAATTTTTGTACGTCTGCATGTGTGTGTGTAAAGGTTGGACTCGCTCCGTTTTCTGAAGTTGTTCATAGTGAGAGGCAATGAGCAGGTGGTGAGGATACTCACAAGGCCCCAGCTGAGCTCCTTGTGTTGGAGTTTGTCCAATGTGAGAAGGTCACCTCAATGTTAATGCGTGTTGCGGGGTCCTGGTAAACACCTCTGGACTCTAAACAGTAATTCTACAATTAGGATTTAGTGTTCACATTGCCAATGAGACAACAGTAGAAATGAAACCTACTTGAACAGGCTTTGTTATTGCACAATCATGATATTGAGCATCACATGATTCATTCCTCTACTTTAGTGTCACTATCTAGATTAAAATTTTGTTATGAGATGGTTACTGAGACTTTCAGGTGTCAGCCTTTTACACTCAGCACTAAGTCAAGTGATCCAGTGGTTATGTGCCTGTTTTTGTGATTTTCATGAACAGGATTTCATAACAAGGCGAAGAATTTGGGAGTGTCTTTTTTCAGGCTCCAAAGATTGAATGGCTGCTTTTTGCAGCTGTCCTCAATTGTGATGTCAAATGAGGACTGGGGCAGTCTTCAGATACTGGATGGACGGGACCCTCGTTGTGGTGTGTCATCTATTCCAGTTATGATTCCATAGTTCTTTGTATGGACATGGTGTACTATCCCCTTTGGGTTACAGGTGATTTGTTGCCATAGACTTTAACTCTCCCTGACTCTGAGACTCTTGCTGAGTGATATGAAGAGTGAGATCAATAAGACAGCAATTGCAGCCTTGTGCTCATTATGCTGGACCAGTGTGATGAGGAAGGAGCCTGAAGTTGAGGTGCTTAACGTTCCAACTCGGTCAGTGACCAAAAGATGCAGTAAGCAGACCATGCATGCAATCGGCTGACTGCAATCGAGCGTCCATACACATTTCAGGAGAGGCTGAGAAGCTCAGCGTAGGAGCCAAATTGTTCTCACTGAAAGAGACAAGCTGAGGCATTTGATCAGACATTTAATCAGTGTGCCTCCGTGATGCAGTCTGTGGAGGTTTTTCAAACAGCTAAAACCTGGAGGAAACTCCAGGGCAGACCATGAACACTCTGGAGAGATTATACATCCCAGGTAGCCCAGAACACCTCAGAGCTCAGGGAAGCACATACATAATGTACCATACACATCACAGCCTTCATGGTTTTAAGCTAAATGTGGAGTTTCACTGTGTGTCATCTCCCTCTCTCATCCAATATTTTCTAATACTCTAGTAAACATAGAATAATGGATAAATGCAAGAATCACACATGAATACACATTAACAACAACTTAGAATTGAAGCATTCATTTTTCTAACCGTGTTAATTATTATATTCACAGCTGAGGGGATTGACTGATGTTATGTCTTTAACATAGGGGGGAAATAATATGCAGATCACTGAAGTTAAAACCATGCAAAACGCAAAACACATACATAAGCATATAAGCATCTAGGTTGCCAATCACTCATATGATTCAATGCTATATAGTCATCACATCAAAATATTTCCAGACTTTGATATGTCTGAACATTTTGATTGATGGCTCTGACTTAAACAAAGCTTTTTCAATTTAAAAGGCATCATTCAAAGTATATTGAAAGTAGGTATTTCCATCGACTGTGCTTAGAAAGGGTTTGCCATTAGTATCTATGTCCTACATAAAGTGAAAGTCCCACTATGCTCGACTGCATTTTACTCTTTCAAAATGTGTGACAGATTTCCATAAATCAAATGCTAAAATAATGCAACCTGCCATCGGCAACGAAAGATCTCATGTATCAAACTAAACACGCCGTTTAAAAAAAGGCCTCGGGGTGTTTTATGAATTGTTTGCATACACGAGTGGTTAAGTTGATTCTGGCAGACATTAGTCCTGTCAACATTAAAACAGGGAGGATCATTTTCATCATCTGAAGGATCGGCACCTAAGTTGTTGAAGGTGACCCCAGCCTATGAGTAAAGACAATGATTGATTATTATAACATTAATTCATTTCTGATCAACTTACACAACTACAGCTAAAATCAATTTCTCTGAATCCAAGGCTATTCTGACGAGCATCTTTCTGTTGGCACAATTAGGACTTCTGACATTTGTTTCATTTTGATTGACATAGAGTATCAGATGCTAAGAATAAATTACCAAACATCAGATTGTAATTGGAGACCTAATCACTACTCCTTGTTAATTAGAACACCTGCTATTCAATATGTGCAGCGTTGTCAAAAATCTTAAAAGTCTTAAATCAAGTTTGTCAGTGTCAATCACAACCATTCTCTTCTAAAAAGCTACTTTAAAAAATGATTTCCGATTTTGCACTGTTGCATTCAAATATTAATATTAGATTCTATATGTTTTTGTCAATGAGACAATTATGAGCACTAAGATTATGAAGTGAGAGGCTGCTTTTTTTTGTTACAGTGAAGGAGAAGTAATGTCACCACAGTGCAGTTCATGCTGGTTGAAGCCATCCCTTTCCTGTTTTGACTGAGGCCCCTTCATGTTTTAAGTCAGTCCTCCTTTAGAAATCGAGCCTGGGGACGTAGAATAAATACACGGAGAAAAAACACCAGCCATTTCCTTCTGTAATGATTCTCCACAGCCAAAGTTAATGTTATATTGAGGCAAAACATATGGGCTTTAAATCTCTTTCTCTTCTCTTCACATTTTTTGTAGAGATGCAGTTCCTGGATTAGACTGTACAGAGTATAATCCAGTGTAAACTGGATGACCTCCATATTTTTTGTCAGATGTAACACTGGCCGTTTGTCAGCCTTCGCTCTGCCGCCTCTTTCTACAGGTGAGATGTGACAGTAAAGATCATATGATGAAGAGGGTCATGGTCAGCGCCTCCCACTGTTGGCTGACTGCTGCTGTTTATGACATTAGCATATATGGAAACACCTCATTTTTCATTAAGTAGGCATTAGTAAGGGTGACCTTTCACTCTCAACTACTAACGGGCATTTTGATTATCTAGATTGCATGATAATTACGGTAAGAATAAATGACTCTGTAAGAGTATTAAATCATACCCATGTAATATGTCCATGGTAATCCATGCATTATCCCCATAAGGCCATTAGCAGTCATGGTGTTCTTTTACTGTTAATGTGTGGGGTGTTATGTTGTGGTCATGCAGGGGAGATTTGTTTCAAACGTGCCAACGAGCTAAACTAAACTACACAAAATGTTGACTAGAATTCTGCAATGAAGAGGGAAGAAATACTTTACTTTATTTCAGATTATTGGCCACCGATGAGGTAAATATGATGCATAATCAGACAGTGCTGAAGGTTTTCCTTGTTGTGTGTGTATAAAACAGAGTGTGTCAGCTGCAGTGTGTTAAGCAATCAGGTGCGTTTACCTCGGTCTGTCCCAAAGCTGCACAGAATTACAGGAAACATTTTCACTGCTTACTTTAATGATCCTCTGTCTGAGCTTCAGCATGTGTGTGTGTTTCTCTGTGTCTCCGTCCACTTTCTCATGTCAGATGTGTAATTTACTGGATGCTTTTTAAGGGCACAATGTATTCATTCAGTTGTGTTTCATTCAAGCGTAGAATAAGTCCTTACAGTCAGGACAGCAGCGCAGTCCAGTATATTTTGGAACGGTTTCGAGATGTGTGTGTTTCCACTGTATCTGTCCCTAGCTCCGGTTGAGTTACGACCCTGATGGAACAACAGCTCTTTGTATGGGGTTGTCAGAGAAGGTGAGTGATGGAGTTTTGGGGAAAACACACTTCTGCTTTACACACAAGTGCACATACTTACTCTTGAGCATGAGTGTGTGCATGCTGTGTCCAGACATACTAGTGTGTGTCATAGCCTCTGTGTCCCAGCTTCATCGCATTTTTTTTTAAGTCGGCCTAGATAAAGAGCGTCATGAGTAAAGTTACTGAACCAAATAGTGACAGTTTTACAAGCATAGTATGTAAATATTGGAAATATAACTTCAAATCAGTCTAAAGCAGTTTTGTTATCATCAATGTATATATTTATACCTCCATAGTTTGACTATGCTATGCAGAGAAAAAGAAATATTTTACATGTGGGCCTAGATTATATAAAAATGAAGTCATACTGATTCAAGTGGCATCATAGTGCAAACCCACATCAATGTTGTGTTTACTGGTAAAAGCATTATATATTATATGAACTATACGTAGGAAAATGGTGGCGAGTACAGTTTAGTGGTACACTCGTGAGAACAACCACATGAAACAACCACAGCTATGCATTGCCAATTTACTCACAGATTTATTAGAAATGAAACTTCAAAAAGACCACTGTGCTCATTCAGACTCGTAGCCTATGGGCCTGTAAAGAGCCTCTGCGTGTAGCATGGAGTGACGGTAAAAGGCATCCTTAGGAGGGTATCTTAAGGTCATCACCATCCCTCGCAGCTCACTGGAGCCATAAGTTGATAAATTCAGAGGGGCATTTGCCCTTCAAGCCGCACAATTTGCTAGCGGCCCTGCCTCTGTTAGGCCTGCCCTAATCTAATGCCAACTGTCTGCCTGTGAAGAAAAATGGAAAAATTGTTTGTGAAAAATGAGCGTCAAACCCTTTCCTCCGCCGCCCCCCCACCCTCAGCCCCTAATCAGAAATACGGTCAGCAGCAGCATTTATTGGGCCTGGGAGGATTTCTTATGTTTGGGCCTCTAAGGAGAAGTAAATGCAGGCAATTATAGATGAAGTGATTTAACATGCCAGCATTCCTTTTCTACATTAAGTGGCTCATTGTAAAGAGCAGGCTAAGGGGCCAGGCCATGCTAAGCACCCTATAGCACTGCTGCTGTTATGACTGTGGCCAGAGCAATAATTTCTGACAATGTCTTTAAATGGAATATGACAAAGGAAATTTTTATCCCGTGCCATATTTCTTGGATATAGACTGTGGAAATGGCTAGTGGAGAAAGTATGAACAGCTCCACTTCGAGTTGAAGAAAAAAGCCTTTGTAACTGCTTATATTTGCCAGCAGACTCCATCTGTCCTCATCTGTGTGTGCTCGGAAAATTCGTACTTAAAAGAATCTAATTAATACAATATTTAGCCAAAAGAATCTCGACAGCATATTAAAGTTAGTCTTTCTTGCTGTTGTCGTAATCGCGCTTAAATGCCTAGTAAAAAAGCAATTTAATTTAGCTTAACGTTTGAGTGCTTATCCTGTGCATGTATGAGTGAATATTGACTAGTGTGTGCTGTGTTGTTATTTATTTTTTTAATTTTTTTTTCTGTCTTCCAAGAGCGAAGTCTCACAGCATGGCAGTAGCTTTGCCTCATGTCAGCTTTGGACATGCTTCACACAAACACACATGCAAACACACGCAGACACACAGGGCAGGAAACGTACACTAGACACACAATCGCAAACAGACCGACACACTCTCTCTCTCACACACACACCCCTACACTATAACCTAACACCCCCATAAGCGCCTCTTCTGCATGCCTTTGCCATAACTAACTGGATTAGTCAGCCACAATCGATTTGGCACATGCTATCAAAACCAAACAGCCAATCTCCTCTCCCCCGTCCATCTCAGCACCCCGCTCTTCCTTCCCCTCGCTCCATGCCTGCTTTCCTTTTCCTTCCCTCACTCCATCTGTCCTCCCCTCCTCTCCCTCCATTCCCGGCTTTCTTCTTCCACTCACACTATTGCCTGACTCCCCCTTCTTTCTCCACCTCCTCATCTCTCGTTTTGCCTCTTGCCTTGCTCCGTCGTTTCCTCTTTTGTCCCGGCAGGAACTATCAATCCAAGCAGCCACGGTCTTGTTTTTAATCCCTCTTTCATTCCTTGTTTCCTCCTCTCCTTTCCTTTCCTCAACACTCCTTATTTAACTCATCCCCTTTCCTCTACCTGTTTTTCCACACATCCTTAGTTTCCTCTCTCCTTTCTCTCCTCCACTCATTGTCCTCTCACACCTGTCCTCTACTCTGTCTCCTACCTTTAAAAAAAAAACAACTTTTCCTCCCTCCCTCTCTTTCCTCTCCTGTCCTTCACTATGACTTCTCTTCCTGTTCTCCATCCCTCCATGCCAGTGTGCCTCCGCTCCTCTCCTCCTTGCCACACATTCATCCATCCTTTCTTTCACTTCGGCAGCCAAATCACTCTCTAACAGATGCCGCACTCATTCAGTCGATCTCCCCAGTGTACGGGTGTGTGTCTGCGCGAGTGTCTGTTGTGTCTGTGTAATTATGCATGTGTGTGCGAGGGAGCACGTGTGGGCATGTGTGCATGTGTGTGTCTCAGTGGAAAAGGCCTGGCCAAGGCTAATTGCTGCCTCCTACCTGGTGGTGACAGGCCTAATCAAGGATGATGAGCTCACTGTTGGTCTCTCTCTCTCTCTTTCTCTCTCACTTACTCTCTCTTTCTCTCTCCCCTCTTTTGGCAGAAAAATAGATAGACAGCCTCCAGTCCCCCATTATGGGTTGTTTTTGGAGAGGAGAGGAGGATGGGAGGATGATGGCGAGGGGGAAGGAGAGCGGGAGGGAGAAAGAAGGACAAGGCTTTTCATTTCAGCTCTCTCCTCTTAAGGGGACAGCATGGGAGCAAAAATTGGCCAGAATGCTTTTGGGGTAGAGGTACACAGGTTGCAGCACAATGGGCCTATTCACCTCCTCTCAAAAAGTGAAGAGGCCAAAATGATTGGATGAATGAATAAATGAATGAATAAATTTTGTTTCAGGGTGTTTTGGGGGCAAGGTGATAAGATGGGATGAGATGGGGGTTTGCATGCATGTGTGCATGTGTGCATGTGTGCGTGTGTGTGTGAGAGGGAGAGACTGTGTATAACTGGTTTGAAGGATATGGCTATCCAACAACTGCCTCTTGTGGTCCAGAACTGCTTGAGTCTTGAATTAGAATAATGGCATTTGGCCTCAGCAGCACCATAACAGATGTGTGTGTGTGTGTGTGTTTGTGTGTGTGTGAGTTCTTGCAAGTATGAGCCTGGCTGCAAAGCAGCTAAAACTGTATATATGTATGGATGATATGATGATATGTGAAAAGCTGACTTGGTGGTCTGACATTTCTGTATTGCGCTGTCCAATTTACTGTATGTTGTTCACTGTTATGCAAATTATTTTACACAAAACCCTGGTCTCCTAAATCTTAGAACAAAACTTTGTATCCTTATCCATGAGACATGAGCACAAATCATTAAACAGCTAATCAGAGATGAAAGCTAGTTCATCATTTCTGTCCCTTCTCTCTATCAAGGCCACATTTGTGCAGCATGAATGATTAGTATTATTTGTGAAACTGGATAATTGGCCCTTGCTTAAGAAGCATACTGTGAGATTCATGTTTAAACACACATGCATAATTTCTGTTGAGACTTTTTAGGGAAGATGAAAAAATAAAAAAGCAAGCATGAAAACCATTTAGAATTTTTTTCCAGTCAAAATCTTTGGAGATGCAACATTAACATTAACCATAAATGTGACAAATACTGACACAGACAATTTCCTGCACCGAACAAATCCAACCAGGTTCTTCAATTTATTAACTTCTCCAATATCTCATCCCCGACATCAAAAACCTGGAAAAATCCCATTCCCATTTTTTTTACACACATTTTGAGAGTAAGATGTTTAGACCTTTAAAATGATAGCCATCAAAGCCTGTAGACCTTAAAGAAGTGGAGGCCTCCCGGTGCAAAGGAGAGTTTCATCATGATGGATTTACCTGGAAGCTCTTCATCCAAATTGTGTGTGTGTGCTGCTCTCTCTCTCTCTCTCTCTCTCTCTCTCTCTCTCTCTCTCTCTCTCTCTCTCTTCCTCTCTTTCTTTCTCTTTTTATCCCCATCTGCTGCTTATCTGTTGATCCCCCCTGATGTTTTTCTGTCTTTCCTCCTTCTCTTTTTCTTTGAGTTTTTGCAATGTATTACTGTATGCTATTCCTTCTCTCTCTCGCTCTCTCTGTCTGTCTGTCTCTCTCTCTCTCCTTCTCTCTCTCTCTCGCTCTGTCTCAGACCTTCCATTTTCTTACATATCTCTTGCTCTCTGGGGCTTGTCAAGTCTGTGCAGGATCCAGAGGGATGACTATCTTTAAGTATAGGCCACCCCGGCATATTGAGGTATTATCTGGCCTCTTTGAATCAGGTAATGGCAGATTGAATAGATCTCTATGGTGTGATTTGGTGGAAATATTTAATTTATATACCGGACCCTCTCAGATGGAGGAATATTACTCATTCGGTGTGCTTAGGTTGGGTATGAAAAAGAGCGAATGTGGTGAGAAAACGTACAGTGGAATTTACAACTGCCTATTGAGATTCACCTGTTCTGACCAAGCTGACGTTGTTGATCTGTCCTGAAATGACAGCCTCATTATTTATTCTATAGCTGGTTCACTGCTTTTAGCATGGCAGAATTAGACTTTTCTCAGTGTGTGAAGTTGCTAATTGGTTGACCTTTTCTTTCTTTTCTTTTTGGACGAAAGCGGACAACTCAGACCTTTGTCCTGTCTGACATAACTGTGAAATATTTCTCCGACAAATATCAATTTAACTTGACATTTAGACTAAAAACAACAACTAAAATATTCATAACAGATCATATTCCACACTGTATATTATTAGTTGACGTTCCTTCTGTAATATTTATTACTGTTTTTAATAGTATGATTAATTTCCCTCCAATGGAAGTTAATCATTTTTAGACCTAGAAGCACAAAGAAATAATGTTTATGACCTAATCAAATATATGACTGTGGTTGTAATAAAAATTCATAATTTCCCTAGTGCATGATATTAGAGAGACATACACTAGGAATCATAATTTCTGGTTTGTATATGAATTATGAGACTATGGCTTAGGAGCTCGCAAATATATCATCAGGTAATTTAGGAGGGAGCCGGGCAAGAATATTGAAAAGATGGTTTCACTTCTAATAAGTAAACATGCTAATATGACGACGCTGTAAAATCATTTGGTAAAACAACTTAGATTATCTTTTTTTTTCATGCTAAATTAATAGTCTGCACGGTGATCATTTATCCCTACGCTCCAGTGACTGGTGAGAAACCACACTTAGTTTTAACTGTGTTCATGTTATGGTAGAGGGCGGCTGTTATCAGTTAATGCATGATTTTAACACAGTGTCAGTGTCAAAGGCAGATCTGCTTATTTCCAGCTTCGGCGTGGGTGTGGTTTTTACTTCACTTTATTATTCTATAACTGGATACGTTTTACATAAGGGTGATGGTTTAGAAAGAGTTACAGGTGTGTGTGTGGCTGTTTGGGCAAAGTCTAGGGTCAAGAGATTAATGGGTCAAATGTTTGAAAATGACAATGGGCAAGCGAATAATCAGTTTCTTATAGCCTCAAGTCAATCATGTCTTTTGCAGGAAAACATAGAGGAATAGCCAAAACAATATAACAGTCCTGCACTTTTTTGTGATACAGCACATGCTGGACAGATTGACAAATGAAAGACACATCAAAGACACATCATATATTTTAATATAGTTTAAATCTGACCTCCAGAATGCTGCTTGTACGTTTTTCCAGCAATTCAAAAATGAAACCACAAGGACGTCAGAGCATCAAACGTGTGCACATCAGTAGCTGAGCATGCACACATCTGCACAGGAGGTGATGAGTGCACATTAGGAACTCTCAGGCCTTTAGAGGTTTTTTTCATCGTCCATGACACTTGATTTACCAGCTTAATCTATGCAGCTTTCAACAAAAAATGTGATGACAATGTAAGATGGTCTTGTACATCTCCATGGTCAATTTGATCTTTCCATTACTGTGCATCAGCAGGCGTGAGGGAAAAGTATACAGTCACAGCGACCCTTCCACAAAACACAAATCTACTTCTTTTTGGAGGAAGGTGCTTTTTCCACACACATAAACACAATCATGAGAGTATCAGAGGGAGAAGAGGGGAAAAGGTAAATTGGTCCAAATAGGAATTTAAAGTGCACTCTATTCTCATACATTTGACTGAGCTATTTTTGATGTGTGTAAAGTTGATGGTTGAAGACATTGACCGCAATGAAACAGGCCTTCATAGGAGTACTGGGTCTCTTCCAATATTACATTATGAAACACTCCGGTGATAATAAAACTTTCCTTTTTGCTCTCACAGCAATAACAGAATCTAAACTGCACTGCACATGAAAGACCACAGCGGCATCAGGTCCATCAAAGCTAATTGATTCTACTATGTCTTCATTTCCAAAGAAAAACGTGTTGGGCCGGTGAGAATGATAGAGGGCTTGATTTATGAAGCGCAGAGCGCAGAGATGTGGGTGTTACAGGTTTAGAAAATTTCATCTCGGATCAAGCCCCAGCACTATGGAGATAAAAGCAAAAAAAAAAAAAAAAGGAGAGGTTTGTACTTAAATGGATTATGTTTATGGCTTGTGTCTCACAAGCCACAGTGTGTGGGAGTGCGTGTGTGAATGTCACTGTAGGTTTTCAAAGAACACAGAGCTCAAATCCGTAGCCTGAGGTAAAATAACCTTGAATGGCTATCAAAAGGAGATACTAATGATTTACAGAGCTGTTTACCAAGCCATCACCAACACTCCTCTGTCCACCACTGGAGCAGGTTTGTGTATGTGTGTTTGCTGGTTTTACTCATGCATGTGTATGTACATTAATGCATATGTGCTATGAATATACACATATGCTTATAGTCTTGTGTTATGAGAAGCCATTCACAATGATGTGAGTCGCAAATGAATGAACTTAGAAATGAATGAAATAAATGTCTTTGGCTGCACACTGATATTGTTTGGCCTATGGCTAAAACCTGGAACTTCAGCTGTGAGAGCCCAAAAGAGCCACTAATAGAGCAATTAATGAAAGGGAAATGGATTTGTCAGCCTCAGTTAATGTTTCATGAGATGCTAAAGTTGAAATTAATAAACAATGACTCATTCCTACATGTGGAAGATTGTACAGCGTATTTACTGTCACAGTTAATAGTCTTGACTGGTGTTCTAAGGAAAAACATTAAAGTATATTTCTAATATGGCAGATAAGAGAGAACTAACAGCCAGAACATCAAAGGTGACATTTGATAGTACAGGTATATGACAAGGTGATGTTTGAAAGAGACTGAAGTAAAAAGTGCCTGTAGTTTAGGCAGGATCATGGATTCCAACTGAGAACTTCCAGACTATCTTACCATAAGTACCGCTGCCACCCCCCTCCCACCTCCCACCTCTGATACACTGCCCCCGGCTGCGCTTTGTATGATGGAGACCAATAAAGCCTAAAGTACAGACAGCCAGTCTTTTTCAAGTCAGCATTATGCCATAGGAATCCCGCACCTGCTTTCAAGTCCTCTTCCTCTGTCCTCTCTGCTGGGCTCAGCCTGTGTGTGTGTAGTGTCCGGCTGGGGGATGTGATAACTCAGCCTAAGCCCAGTCAAACCAGCTTAATTCTCCCTGTGTCAGAGTAAAGCTTCAGAATCGTCCATTTTATGGTTAAAAAAAAAAAAAAGTCAGAATGTTCATTTGGCTTCCAGCAGCGAGGTGGGGCATCATCTGAGGCACAAGATCCTCTCCCTCGCTCCCTTCCCTTTGCTTTCATTATAAATATGCCGTGCTATTGGTCTTGTTCTTTGGTTTGGCTTATTCCTTTGCTGAAGTTCTTTTTCACTGTCTAGTTTCAAACTTTCCCTCTTTTTTTTCTTTTTTCTTTCCTTCTTTCTTTCTCTCTCTCATTCCGCCCAGTATCGACTCGCAGACATTAAATAAGGGATAAAGCTTTGGCCGGCCTTTGCTGCCAGTCCCCAGCCTTGTGAATCCTGTCTGCCCATCAAATAATAGTAAAATGAATCCCTCAGCATTTGATTTTAGTCATGTCAAAAGGCCAATGAAATGAACTTCTGTGACACCAAATCCCTCTGTGCCAGAAAATTGGAACTAAATTTATTTAATTTGAACAGGAGCTTTTATATCGCATCGCCACATCCCCAATCCGCTTTTTTTTTGTTCACTTTGCAGCGTTCTGCTTTGTAGAATCAGAGGATGTGTTCCTTTTTTGATAGGGCCTGAATCTTTATCCTTATTAAACTCTGGACTGACCCCTTCCACCTTATTATGGGATGGGCGTGTGAGCTTCCAGAGTGTAGCCTCTATGAAGATCAACTTTACAAACTATCTACAGTACATCAATTAACACATACAGAGTGTGTGATTGTTCAACCTCCTATGATATGGTACTTATACTATATACAAAAAAAAAAAAAAAAAAAAGTTTCATTTCCTCTGAAGCATCTTTGGTAAGACTGTTCATATGGGACAGATGTCTATGAAATGTTTACTGTGTTGGTGGTGACCTGTTGTTGAGGAGACATCAGAGGATTTTACATCTTCAGAAATTTTAAATTTCAACATCTTGTACCATCCTATAGCCTTTTTTTCCATGCAACTTGCCTTACAAAAACCATGACTGCTGCTTTTTTTTTGTCACTATATCAATAAAAGGAATAAGTATACGTGCATGGCAAAGCTTTAAATTTTCTAAAGAAGCAGTCCAGCAGATCATGTTTAAAGTTATAAAACCAAAGTGTATGACAAACTGTACTTAAATAATACATATATAAAATATATAATACATATAGTACATGGACGAAAGCCAAGTTCTTTTCCAAAGCCACAATCCTGACATTAATTAATGCATGTTTGACTATACAGGGCGTGTTTCCTTAACCTCGCCATTTGCCATAAAATCACATCTAGAGCGATCTGAGCCGGGAGCACAGACCCGAACTGTCAAACACAGACGTAAGCAGAATTGAAATATCAAGCTCTTGTTATTGGACTACTGTGTTCATTAGCGTCTGCAGTAATTGAATTATTTGAGACTACATTGTTGTTCAATAATT
Organism: Centropyge bicolor; assembly: GCA_037975185.1. Taxonomy (NCBI): domain Eukaryota; kingdom Metazoa; phylum Chordata; class Actinopteri; family Pomacanthidae; genus Centropyge; species Centropyge bicolor. The sequence goes on along the minus strand of JBBMOC010000038.1, from coordinate 3,051,799 downwards.
AGCTTATTAGCATGGAAACCACAGCACTGGAAGGCCAAGCAATCAGACCAACAATTAGCCATCAGTATAAAGACAGTGAGATTGGGGCCACGCGGCAATGGCAGCTTATGACAATAGTGGTCAACTCATTTCCATTACAATCAATTAGTGCTTGGCCTAATTTGATCTAAAGGAAAGAGGAATCATTAAACAAGGAAGCACTGCGAATACAAAAGTGTCTGAGTTTGCTCACACGGCAGTGACCGAAGAAACAGATGACTTCACCTCGCAATCTTTATTTACATGTTCACACTGTGCCTGCAATTACAATGATAATGAAATTCTGTCATGATTAAAATTTTCAACGTTGACATCCAAAATGTTCTATCTGGAAAGAGTAAATCCAAATGTTTAATTACACAAATGCTCCTTTCATTGTCATTATAATTGCATGCACCTGGTGAACATGTAAACAAAGGCGGTTTTGTCTTATGGATCAATATGTGAATCTCACAATGCTCAAACAGTGAGGGGCACCTCAGCTATCCCCATATAGGATATTTTCCAATGTCACTTTTAAATATTTTTAAAGCTGAAATGTGCTGCCGATATGAATGTATTATAATATTCATATAAAAAAAGCGTATGTATATTTTTAAAAATGCATATTCTGGGTCCCCACAGAAAATGTGTCAGTGAATACAGTATATATATTTAGTTAGTATATTCATGTGTTAGGTGTCTCTATGCAATTTAATATCCCCAAGTTTTGATTTAGCTTCATTTTGAGTAAATGTGAACTGTCTGTCTTGTCTGTCTGTGGGAATTGCCCTCCCAGAGCCTTGTCGATGAGCCAGATCAAAGACGGAGACACGGTGTGTGTTTTTTTTTTTTCTTTTTTCTCCTGTCTATGCACTTTTCTTGAAGTGTAAATCAGACTGGAAGCCATCTCCCCACTGTAAGCCTCCAGCCTGATCATAACTGAAATGCCAATTATTTTCTCATTGCTATAAAGCCTCATCATGAAAATCTCACACACATCCGCACACACCTAATGAGGTTGAGTCATTCAGTATTGGTTTAAGGGCCAGTGAAGATTGCACAGACATAATCACATCTCTGAGAGGCTAATTTCTGTGAGCCTGCCAAGTCGGCACTTTGTTGTTCATAATGCTTTTTTTTTTTTTTTTTTGAACCGTGAAACTGCAACAAAAGGACTTATAACCTGCACATCATTGAAGCTTTTCACAGCAAGTGTGGGCACCAAAGACAAGAGAAGAGACGTGCATAGCAATCCCAAAGAGGTATATCAAACAAAGCTCCACCACACAACAAGGTCTAGGTTACAAAGCTTTGTACATCACCGTTTTTCACGAAAGGCATCCTCCAAATTGCACAATACACTTTTTTCGGAGTAGTTCATCTTACAGTTTGCCTTTTTTATTAAACTCACACGAGGGCTCATGCAAATGTGTTACGCTCGGAGGTACAGCCAGCACGTATCCCAATCTCCCGGTGATTGTGAGGAATGCGTGACAACGCGCATTACTAATTTCACAGGCGAATTTACTTAGCCCAGGGTGGAAGGAATCAATAGAGGAGAGAAGATATCTTTGAGAGAGCAAAAAAAAAAGCAAGTCTGCATCTTCTCTCGGACTTTTAACGTGACTTCTATACGTCTGTGTGACTGTATCACTATTCCAGGAAAAGGAAATGGGAAAGATGGAGCAACACTAACATACAGTTTTCAATACATCAAGCTAAATATTAAGTTATTGCGGAGGCAGCCTCTGCTGGTACTAAGAAACTAGAAGCATTGGTTATGTGTCTCTATAGGAGGTTTTGCATGACTAAAGAGATGATTAAAGCTACACTCAACGTGACGCCACTTTCTTTCAGATGTTCTAGCTACCATTTCATTTTGTTCCATTTCACTCCAACACACACACAACTTGTCTGGAAACAAACAATTATAGGAAAAAAAAGACTTTGTCTAGAACCTTGTCTTGAATTTTTTTAATTACATAGCGTACTGTTCAGAATCTGTATAAAGCCAATCAGTGGTTGTCAGTTTCCGTCCTTGATTTCTATTCAGTCAGTCAGTCAGTCGGTTGATTCATTAACTGCGTTCACCTGGTGTCCCAGGTGTGAATCACCGCTTAGCAGATGGCATGGATGAAAACTAACATTGATTCTAAAGACTTGGATGGAAATAACAGCAGTACATGACATAAAGAAAAGTTTCTCATGCTGCTCTCTTCTGGTAGTTAATTGTTTGAATCATAAGTTTCTAAATACTGTTGAGTAGATTTGGGATGTTGCATTTACACCTGAAGTTCAAAATGACATCGTAGCTCAATGTGATTCAATGCCCTTTGCTTTGACTTCTGCCTGTCCTTCAAGCACTAAACTCTTTCTTAATAGTATATTCTCATCTCTACTCCACCGTTTCACCACCTTGCCCGGGCTGTGAGTTGCAGCTGCAGAACTCCTTTTCCCTTTCTGCGCCTATCAGTTTGTGAGCAGGCAGGCCCACCAGATGTTCTTGCCAACAACATCTATCAGCAGCTTGTATGGAGGTTTCAAAGAGGGCAGGATTATGAAAATAACAAAAGAGGGACCACTTGGGTTGTGTACACTGGAGATTGCGAATACTCCGAACACCTTCACACATCAATATGAACATGCTGCGAAGTTATTAAACAGACGATTTGTTGGTTATCCAAAATGCCTGGAGATTTACATCACACAAACCATATTGTGTGAACAGAACGGCGTCTAAAGGTGCGGTCAGACCAGAAATGGCAGGGTGAAATTTACTTGCAACTCCTTGGTGGAAAATTTGACCTTCATTTAATCAGGATGTTCTCCTGAGATCAAAACCCTTATATGAGAGAGTCCTCTTTTCAGGAAGGTGGTTGAGTTATTGTGGTCAGTGACTTTTCCAGCCAGCATTAGATTTACCCAAACTTGTGATTTATATCGTGATGAAAATTGTATTTTTTTTGCCAAACACTATTTTACCTTCTATTCATGTTGTCGGCTTTGACCATGTCCTCTTGTTCAAAAAAACACAAATAGACAGAAACATGCATGCAATCATACATTTAATATACAAACAGTCTTCTCCTCATATCTTAAAAAAATATGCACCAGAAACACACAGCAAATTTCAATAAAACCCTTTCACACATCTGAAATGTGCATAAGCAGCCGGCAGCAAAGACAAGAGGTGAGTGGGGGCACTCTGTGGAGTCATCCAAGGGCCAGTGGAGGGATTGATTGTCTGTTGGGTGGAGGATTATAGATTCCTGTGTTCAGCCTCCCACAGTCCAACTGGGTTTGTTCTGCCATGGCTAGATTATGGAGCTAAGTCTGAATGCATCGTGTAGTTACAGTTTCTGTGTGTTAAGAGCACCCAAATGACACCTCAGCAGAAGATGTGAGTGCGTAAGCAGCACACATGCAAGGACACACACACAAACACACAAATGCTCAAACACAGCACAAAATCATAAGCACACATATTGACACTTTTGGTAGATACATTAATCTGTATGCACACACACAGTCACACACACATTCACACAGCCTGTAAGCGGCTTAAGAAAAGGTGTATTGACTAAAGATCCTTTTATACACACACACACACACACACACACACACACACACACACACACACATGCACACTCACACTCACAGCACATCCAACAATAGACACATTCCGTCCAATATGGTTACAGGCTTCATTTCACAGATAGAAAATACTGCAGATTTAGCACATGGGATGAAAATAAAATTGTGGTTGTGTTCAGAATGTGAAAGTTCTATAAAGCCGAAACAGGTTAAGTTTACACTGACATCTTGTTGACACGCATCAGTCTTTTAAAATGTGGAGAGAGGCTGTGGTTCTTTGGCACTGACACAATCAATATGATACTTATAATCTAAATCAGTCTAGTCATAAGTGAAGACCACGTTCCAAAATATATCTACTACTTTGTTACATTAATGCCATCTCGACTAAACTGGTCTTTAAGATGAGTACATTATCCACTAATACTGAAGTTAGAGGGCACCCCAAAACATATTTTTTCCTCTAAATAATACCATTGCGATTTCAGGAAGCAAGATTTTCTCAGCTTTTGATTAAAAATCTTGGAAAATGTCTAATTATGGACTTGCCATTCAGACCAGTTTTGGTCATGACAACCAATTATAAACACAATTAGCTGAATTCACAATTGCCACTTACTTGTTGATAGAGCAAAGAGAAACAAAGTGAAATCATATACACAAAAAGAAAAGCAGGGCAGAGGCAGTCAAACACCATTCTGCTGCTGCTGCTTCGTTTTTGAATGGGGAAAGATGACACCAAACATAATTAATATGTCCGCATTTGCCCTGAAATTCTTCTTCTTGTCATAATGTGTTAAAAATCTATTTAAGACAAAGTGAAGCAGCAAAAAGAACACTGCCAGCAATTCATGTGCGATTCTCGAGAGCCCCACCACCCAAGATAGGGCCCAGGACGTTTGAGCCCTGCTCCAAATTAGCAAATCTCCACAGTGTAGGCCACACTTCAAGACAGCAAGACACTCATAAAACATAGTCCTAATTGCTCTGTCACATCAGATACTGTGTCCCCAATGTACTTTATTGTCCCCCTATTAAATGCTAATATCATTCGAAAAAGTTTGCAATAATGTGTCTCTCATTAGGGCCAAAACAGGCCAGAATAAGAGGAGAGAGAGGAGCAATTAACTTAAGCACACCTCACCAATAGATTCGAGGCCCATGCCAAATAACCTTAATAAGAGACAAGAGGAAAAGAAAGATACTCCCCAATTTATTAAAAACTACTATGTCCACTAATGGCTCAGAAGCTCATTTGCATAATTTAGCATTCCCTTCCAATTAGCAAGCATTATTTCCCCAGTATTTCTTCCCACCCCTGGGTTTTAGCCAGGGCACAGACTATAAATCTATGATAACTTTGACATCAATTTGCATGCACTTCTCCGCAAAAGGACATTTAACTTTGCAGCCGAAACATTTAGTTTGTGTGGCTACTCACCATGTGTCATTCCTCGTGTCATTTCTCTGAGTTGTGTATCTGACCTAATTATGTTTGTTTTAGCATAAGAATGTGTGTTTAAAAGCACCTCATTATTTAGAAAATGACGGCAAGGCCTATAAATACCAAAAGGCCAAAGGACAGAGAGAGAGAGAGAGAAAGAGAAAGAGCAGTAATTTGGAAATTACAGTACATAAAACATGTTATGTGGTTTCCCTTGATTTGCCATTCTTGCTCATTGCCTTTGCGTACACTACCACTGATAGCTCCTGATCCCTCAATTCAAATGAAATAAATGAATAGCTGAAAGGCCTTTCGTAAATCATAAACAGGTGGCTTCCTGTCCATGCATCCATCCAAACAACCTAGCCACCACGAGTCGCTCCCAGGTCCACAGACTAGCTGGATAGAAAGATTATAGAAAAAAGAAATCAAACCTTTAAGTGAAAGTGAAAGTTGGTAATTTGGGGACTTGATTTCATTTTTGGACAGCAACAATTTTTAGCTGACGCTTGAAGCTTTAATTGGTTGAAACACTATGAGAAATAAATCTTGATAGAGCTGAGGGAAAGCTTTCATAAGAGTAAAACCTTTTTGGTGAACGACGTATACAAGATGACCCGAAACAGTAAAGTTACCTTCTTAACAAAAGATCAAGCTTGGTAATAACCAAAAAGACCAACAACAAAACATGTAGCCAACAGTAAAAATGGACTGGGCCAATAATACCTAATTAAAAAAAGATTGCCTCTATCAAACCTTAAACATGCTCATCAACATTTATTTTGGTATTTCACTTTATCTGTCTTCATCCCTCAACCATCTCTGAGCTTGCAATATGTTATGATAAATATAACAAACTGCTTCTTAACTGTGATTACAGCTCTGAGGTGTTCTGCATGCAGAAACTGCACTTCTTCTGTTTTACAAAGCAATGCATGTGTCTGTTATATTTATTTATTTCACAACCTGGGATGCTCTTTGGAATAAATCAGGACTTGTAGCATGTCTTTGTAGAGATCAGTTATGCAGGTCTACATTATATAAAATTCACACAATTAAGGATCATTACATTCACACAGTTCATCTCTCCATAGCTGATGCTTGTACTTTTCACATTAAGATCTGAGCTTGCATGTAATGCTGTTGGACAGTCAAGTTGACAAAGCTTGTGTGCAAGGTGTTCAAGAGACGGCTCTCAATACCACTACAGTTTAAACAGATACAAAGCTGTTGTGACGTGAAAATCCAAATTCAGGACTCTTACTTTATTCCTATTGACATGTAACAATGTGACTTTGATCAGGCTCTTTACTACTGTTAATGCCAGTGACTAACCCTAACCTTAAAATAACCTAACCCCTTAACCTGCATTCTGCCTTAAGTCAATCTATGAAAACTCTCAGACAACCTTATATTACAGCTTTCAGTGTCAAGCAGCAGTGACAGACATACTCATTGGAGCTTGAACCATCGTCTCTTCTCCTCTCCTCTCTCCTCTTCCTTTTTCAATCTTTCCTGTAATTCTCTGCCTGCAACGACTGACCACAATAGCCCCAGGATCAAAGGCATCTTAATAAACAAATAAAGAAATTATCTCGTCTGTCCTACTCATTAGCCATGACATCATGGTGGCATGGAGGCCAGACGATGGACTGACTTCATAACTTTGCATGGATGTTATTTGTTTGACAGCCTGTGGGGGGCAGACAGGACCTTTGGAAGCAGGGAGATTGTAAAAGAATCATTTCAGCACTTTCATGTTGTGATGCAGAAGAAAAAGATTTAATCTATCCCACTTACTTCTCTTTGGACTTAATAAGTAAATACATCAATATAATTAACATTCAAATATAAATGTGTTATTAAAACATTTATTTTTAAAAATCATGTTGTGCAAGTAAGGGTTAAGACTATTTGTAGTTTTAAGAATTTGAAATGTTTGAAAAAATGACTTTTACCAGTGATACATCACAGCTACCACTACTATTTTTTTCAATTACTCTGTATCCTTATTAATGTTTTTCTCTTCATTATCTCACTATCTCTCATCGTGTTTCAATGTGTGCTGCAAACTCTATGAATCATTTCACACTCTTGCTAATTAAAGACTTCTTCTTTTGTTCCTTACTTCTCTCTCTCTCTTCCACGAGAATCACAGTGAATCAGTCATCACACGTCAGTTCATTAATCACCTAACCTTCTGTTCCCTCTTTTTCTGCATCTGCAAGTCAACGCATATTGTGATTGAAGTTGTTTCATTATTCTTTTATTACTCTGTCTCGTTCTCCTTCACACTATGACTCTGTATAGGCTTCTCGCTACTCCTGTGTCAGTCAACACATGAACTGTAAACATCCTCACTCAACCCACGTGTCACGCCTTTACCTTTATTCTCCTTCTACTCAGTGACTTAGATGTAGCTCTCTCTTCCTCTTCAACACACCATCTCCACCATTACCACACAAACAGACATGTTTTATTTTTTTCCCCCCTCACTATAATTATACATCTGTCATCTTCATGTCACACATTCAATCATATTAACCAATCAAAAGTCAAAGTCTGTGAGGAGATGTCATGTGATTGGCCTCAGTGGCCAATAGGCACCTGTGGCGGAATAATGATGGTGATTACGCTTCCTGGTGCATCTGTGCAGACCTGTTAACCTTTTGTCAATGAATGACTCGGTCACCCTGTGCTTATTTGTGTATGTGTGTGTGTGTGTGTGTGTGTTTACATGCACATGTGCGTCATACTTGTGCACACTATGCATTTACTGTAAAACAAATGTGTGTGTGTGTGTGTGTGTGTGTGTGTGTGTGTGTGTGTGTGTGTGTCACAGTGGTGTCACAGTGGCGTCTACAGAGCACATACTGAGTTGCAGAGCCCCAGTCTTAATTAAAGTTATAGATAGAACACACCATACAGAGAGATCAGCATGACAACAGCCACAAACCTGAAGGTGATAACAGTATGGTTTGCACTGTCTTTACTGCACGGTACGTGGTTGTGCATGACTGTTTAAACATACATGCCCTGAAGTTGTATAGGCCTATGATGCTATGCACAAATACGAGGTGCAAAATAATACGAGTGAGGGCAACACTAGGAGTGAGTGAGGAATGAATCCGAAACTACCTAATAATTAATGAGTTGTTAATTCATAGTTCCTGAATACCTGTGAGAACAGACTGGGTGATTGCTATATATATATATATTCATAATATATATATATATATATATTCATTATATATATTCATAATATATATATATATATATATATATATATATATATATATATATATATACATATATTATGAATGATAAGGTTATGATTAGTCCTGAATAATGATCACTTTCTTCATGAGTGGTTGCTGATTTACCTCTGAATTAGCTGCTTAACGGCACAAACTAGTAACGACTCATTCATTATTCATCGCTCAATCATTACTTTCTCTTTGTGTGACCCCCAAGCTACAGTGGTGCATCACGCTGGGTAGTTACTGACCAGTCCCTCATTACTTCATGATTGTAACAAGTAGCTATTGAGTTTTTCATGTGAAAATTAGTCAGGAGCTAAACATTAATGATTCAGTAATTATCGTTGTTCCTGAGTCATTCCTCACTGGTAAGTCACATTTTAGTGTGCTTTGTTTTAAAATGTGTCATAGTAAGACACAGATTATCTATAAGCTTATTGCCTCTTTTTATGAGAACACTGTTTTCAGATTTATAACATGCAACAAACAAGGAAGCGAACTTACTAAAATATTCACATCCTTCGCTTTGTTTTTAAAATTATAATTTATTTTTTTAGGCGGCCGACACAAAATACCTCATAATTACAAAGCAAATTTTATACACACTCATAAATATGTTTGCCCTACTTGTGTATTGAACAAGATGTGATTTCCTGTACAAATATATAACCAAAGGAATCAATATTCTTTATTCTGTACTTTGCAGAATCAGTAAAGTATGGCTTTTCTGTGTGGTTTTACCAGCTAACCACTGCTGGATTTTAAGCCACCTGACTCTCCTGTGCCCTGTCAGATTGGGTGGTGAGCGTGTGTCACCTGTGAATCTCTTCAGCCATTTCCACAGGGTGTAAGACTACGCATTTTCTGGGTCACTGTAAGAGAGTATCATCCTGAAGTCGCTCCAGCGTTGTCAAAGCTCTGTGCTTCTGGTCACTCTCTTCCTGCAGATGTAGTGTCTTTTTCCACAGCCCGAGGTGGTCTGCTCCCTGGAGAGAGGTTTTCAAAGACAACTCTGAAGTTAATTTTGTTCATTGTTCAATCATTCCTGACCTATCTCCCGGTCCTTATGTCCCCAGGACTTTATGCTGCCACCACCATACTTCACTAGAAAGACACTATTAAGCAGGTACTGAGGTGCTAGATCTTACCACAGGTTGGAATTTAAGCCAAAGATAATTCTGGTCAGAACAGTTTTGGTCGGCTTTGCAAACTCCTTCACACCACGAAGGCCACATTTTTGTTACCTCCCAAACCAAGTTGTCATGTAAACAATGGAAAATGTCAACTCAAGTGGATTTGCTCCAGGTCCAGTCTCGAATTAACCTCCAATCATATCGAAACATTTCAAGCATCAGGTCTTTCAGAGGCCACCAAGCACGACAAGCAAAATGCTACATGATAATATTTCAATACAGGCTTTTTATATGCGCTGCTGATATAACGACCCAGTTTCAATATCACCAAATATGTAATGTCGTAATGAAACGCTATCATCATAAAGCAATTCAAATTCAGCCTACTGCAAAAAAAAAGTAATAGAGCTTCATCAAAGATATAGCCTCGGGCAATCCACTTTGTAACATATTATGTAAGAATCAATGAGCACTGTCACATTGCTTGGGGTACATTATCTTTCCTACTGCACTTAAGCTACATATACTGTGCCAGGGTTAGCAATGCTGCGTCCCGGGGTTGAGAAAGTGGGGAGAAGATGAGAAGAGAAGAAGTCAGGAGGAGTGCAAAAAGACGGGAGAGCTGCAACAAGGCCGGGCAGGTTGGGAGCTCCCAGGGAGTAGAGGGAGAATGAGAAGCTGGGCTGAGCAGAATGAAGGAATGGAGCAGCTGTGCGTGTGTGTGTGCACGTGTGTGTGTGTTCATGCATGTGTGTGTGTGAAGATCAGAATGTGCATCAAAAGCATGCATAAGTTTGCATGCATTAATGTGTTTATGTGTAAGTGTGTGTCAGTGTGTGTTTGCGTGTTTTGCATTTGTGTGTGTGTGTATGTATGTGTGTGCGCGCGCAAGCATGTGCGAGCAACCGAAGCATTTTGATATTCCTATGTCTGTGTCTTCCGGCGCTAAATCGGTTGGGGGTTCAGACCAGACTCATGCTGGGTCCCTCCAAGCGCTCACACTGCTGTTCAGCATTCATTTGTCTCCTCTCCTCTCTTCTCCTCTGCCTGTCCACTTTCTCCTACTCTCTCTACCATCTTTTGCCACATGTCTGTCTCTCTGTTTAAATCCGCTGCTTTTCTTCTTCATTTCTTCTGGCCTCTCGCTCTCTCTCACTAGCTCTGCTCTCTATCACACTCTGTTTTCACCACATCCTTTCTTTTCATGTGGATGGTGGATGCTCATGAATTTATGGATTTCTGCATGGGGGGCTCTCTTCCGAGGGAGACCAAAAATGATTTCACAGCCCGCTGTGTGGAATATGGGCTCGTGGAGGAACAGGGTGGGAGCTCAAAGCACCAGACAACTGTTTTGTTCTGGTCCATTCTCTGCCACAGAGGGAGTGGTCCACCTGAAATAGAGCATAAAGTGGCCTTTCTTATAGCAGGCGTGTGAGCAAAATATCAACAGCCTTGTTTTCCTTTGTCATTTTCATGTCACGCGCAGCAAGATTTGTGTTATTAGGGTGTTTGATTTTACGTCATTTTGAGAGGACTATTTTGAAGGGTGTCTCTTGTGAAATTTATTCTTTATTTGATAACATTTTAACACATTTCAATTACAGTAAATATGTCAAACAATAAAATTGAAGACAAAATAAAATTGTAGGTAGACAGAAAAAAAGCCTTACTCAAAGCTGCGCTGATTCATTTTTTGGCCACTTGGGGGCAGTGCAGCAAGCTGTAAACACTTGACATATTTCCTTAAAAAGTTAATGTAAACATGTAAGCAAATGCTGCCTTATTTATAGACTGAACAAACACAGATTAGCAGCATTCTTCATTTATGTTTGTGTCCATCTGATTAAAGTACTTTTAGCTCCTGGGAAACAATATTTTGTTAGTTTAGGCACTTCCTCCACCAGCTAGGTATCCCTCTACCATTTGGTGCCTGATGCCAGATAGTGTACAGTGGGTTTATCACAAAGTGTGGTATGGTGATAGAAATAGCCAGAGCATGGTCTGCAGTCTTCTTAAATACAGGTGAGCCAGGTGATACAGGTGTGCCACAATTTTCACTCTGTCTATAAGAAGCCTGGAACAAGACCTGCAATAAGTAAAAAAGCACGCACACACACTAAAACAGAGTCTAAAACAGAGGCAAAATCCTTAATAAAACAAAGGCCTCTAATTTCATGTCAGCACAAAACCGGCCATTTCACAAATAGAGGGGCTTACTTTTGATGCTCGTCCAGTTATTTTGCTCGTGAGGTTGACACAGTGTGTGTACTTACAGGCATAAGCTGAAAGACAATAGATTTGAAGCATAAAAAAGACTCTTCAGGTCACAGTTATGCACGTAAAGCCGGCCAGCTGTTATTCGGCCAGCGTCGACAGCTGCATTGATTAAAATTGAAGCATATCTGATGCACGAGATGAATGACTGAACAAAGCGGCTGAAACGCGCCCTGAGTTCAGGTTCACTGGTGACGACCATTTGACATGGCTCCGCCGGGCCCTCCAGCAACATGCACATAAAATGCAATACCTTCCATATATGCACCTCCGAGGACGTGTTTTTGGAGATGACCAAAGATTATTACACGCATATTTTCACGGGAGGTAAAAAATAATTGAAACAAATTGACTCCATGTTTTCATCCAACAATTTAATGAATAGAGAAACAGGGTGGAAAAGCCTGCAGCAAAGTTCCTTATGTTTTTATTCATGTCGCCATATAAAGATAGAGCAACCAATGTAGCTACAAACCTGCATTATAGAAACAATTACAGCAACGCCTATTATTTTTGGAGGTACGGCTATAACCGTGATGTATTATGTGATTGTCCTTCAAAATCTAATGACATTAACAGCATGGAAGAACAAGTAATTTGATTTGTTCAATTCTCCGAGCAACAGGGAGTGAGATCTGAACGGTCTGAATGAGAACGAAGGGGAGGGAGAAGTGGAGACCAGCATATAGAAAAAAGGTTGGAAAAAGGGATGTTAGTCTATTTTGACCAACACATTGAATGTGATGACACACATCAGTGTATTTATGTACCTTACAAAGTCTATGTACTTTGTATATTGGCTTATACCATACTATACTTCTGTTATAAGTTATAAGGCTGAAGTAAATATATCTGTGATCACATGCAAAGCTCTGTATAGACTTACTTACTATGGATTGAGTGGTGCTCCAAGGGGCCATAACGAAATCAATCTAGTTGGAGATTTACTTGATTGTAGATAGCACACAGTTCACAGTGTATTATAACTCTCTGCCTTACATCACATGCAGCATTCTTTTATTTCAAAATGACACCCAACAAATAACTGTGTAGTATCATATGGCATCAAATGCATAAACTAGGCAGCCCCAGACATTGAATTCATCATGAGCTGTGCTGCATGATGAAACATGAGTGATAATGCTCGAGCGACACAAAGCATCAATAGAATACACAATGTTCTCACCATAAAAACGCACAGCGGGTCGAGTGTTTATGCATTGCAGCTTAGCAGCTGTGAATTTGTTGTTTTAATTCTTTCTCACATGCGCACACATACAGACACATAAATCTTTCCTTCTCATACCAGTCGAGAACTCTCTCTCTCTCTCTCTCTCTCTGAAACACACATCACACTCAGGCAAAAAGCAGGCACAGATAGAGTAGATACCATGCAGACAAATGCCTTCTGCCTCCTTTGGTGTGACACAGATTATATTACATCCTACTCTTCTGTGATTATATCATTAGTGTACTGTGTCTTTAGCTTTTGACAATGATCCAGTGTACATGTTGTACAAGGACTGGATGATTCGGTGCGGCAAAGATGAAAGATACAATGCATTTTGTTATGTCACAGTGCAATACAATATGAATGTGTTCAAGTAAGAGTTGAATCAAAGGCAACTGGACTTGGTTTGTACGTTCTTGAAGAAGTTTCATTTCTTATCCGAGAAGCTTCTTCAGTTCTGACTGACTGGCACGGAAACCCAGGTAATGATCCTGTGTGGGGTCGTTAACCAAGTCATTCGTACCACTGGTGGAGGAGGAATCCAGGAGGAAAAGGAATTAAGGCAGTAAGGCAGTAAGATTTGTGCAAAATCTCAAATAACGGCCTAAACATTACTTTTTTGCGACCAGCCATCATTAGAGACAGGCCTTTAATTTAGTGTCCTCTGTATAGTTTTGCCTGGAATATGGTGTTGATGAATTAGTGAGGCAAAGACTCTCGATCAGTCAAACTGGGTCTTCGCTTGCAAACCATGGGTGAATAGACTCAATGCAGCAACGCAATACACTGTGCAGGGGAGTACAGACACATTTGTTGAACATAGCTCATGGAACAAAAAGGATGAAACACACTTTGTAAAAGACACTGTCTGGCATGGAAAATCAGTCATATTAGGCATTTTGAATACTGAAAAGCAGATCTATTCAGCAGCGATTCCCTCCAGAATTAAGCCTAATTCAAGCTGTTTGAATTGAGTTTTAAGTGGTGAATGGTCACATTGTTATTTATTATTTAGCATCAGTATTACAAGGGGGTGCAGTGATGTGCACTGTGTTCTGTGTTTGAACCTGCCAGCTGGCTGAGGCCTTTATGTGTGGAGTTTGCATGCTCTCCCCTTGTCTGTGTGGGTTTCTCCCTCATGCTCCAGTTTCCTCCCACAGACCAATGACATCTATTTTAGGTTGATTAGCAAACTGTTTAATCTGGCCTGTGAGGCAACTCATTAAAATACAAAAAGGCAGCTCAGAAACACAAAAAGAAATATCTCTAGACAGCAATTTAACACATCACATTCACATCAGTTATGTGTCACAGATGACTTGCATCATGGAAACAGTAAAGAAAAGAACAGTGGATTCAGAATCTCACACTTCCAAGCCAGTTTGTGGGAACACGATCGCAGTGATGAAAATAGGTAAATATGGTTGAGTGTACTCTCAAAGTGGGTACTCAAAAAGCAGCTTTGATAAGGCAGCTTCTGACAATGTTTTTCAGGTAAGTTATGTGGTGAAAACCCTCTGTACTCTTGTGCACAGCTGCAAGAATATTCACAGAATGGTTTACCGATATGATAAGATACATTAAAAAAATAAGAGGCTGACTCTTGCAAAGACTCAAGTGTGCAATTCTGACTGAACCAAACCTGGAAAAATAGCTGTGAGTAGCATGATGACCATTTGACATGAGATACCAGCCATCACATTAGAGGTTAGTGCTGTGTATATAATATACTGTATGTATTAAATAATGCAGTATGGCTTTGAAGGATGCTATAAAAATTGAAATGGCCCTTGATAGGAAAAAGGTTCCCCGTCCCTGCTCTAAAGGATAAGCGGGTATAGCTAATGGATGGATACACATAGTCCTAAATATATGGGCAGAGGGACTCACATATACACAGAACTTGCTCGTCTTTGTTGGTTTCTGTATTTTTTATTTTTTTTTTATCCTGTTTTATTATTCAGTATCACTCCCAGCTGCCTTGGAGAATCCAGTCTCTTCTTGTCTTTAGTCCTCATATTTAGTTGCAGTAGGGTTGCATAATAGAAACACAGCGAAACCAAAAACATGCCAACAATACAAAACCACAAAATACATCACACAGGCAGGATTTCCATCTCCCCCATACTCTCAGTGGTATATATCCCTTGTCTTGTCTGTTGGACTTGGGCAGTATTGTATAATAAAACCATTATTGTTGAGTTGACATATAGCCCCGCGCCTCTTCCATGAATCCTATGTGTCAACAGAACCATGAGGTTGTCAATTTGAGTGTCAGATTAGGACAAATTTTGGACAAGCCACCGACTCAGCATTAATGATAGAGAACTGGAGAGATGGGTTAAAGATTAAGGGTGTGCGAGGAAGACAAAAAAAAATCACAGGCCTGGGTTACATGTACAGAAACAGTGATGTGCAAGCGTACCAATATACACCTGCACACTTAAAAAACATGCACACTAATGGACAGACTCCATCCCGCCAAAATAAAACAAGCAAACAAAAAAAGATTATATTATGTATGTACATGCTGTATAAACATGCTTACACAGGAATATTTGATATAGTCCAGAGTTTGGATATTTTACTTTGTTAATTGTGTTTTGTAAAGATTAGATTAAAAAAAAAAATGCCATGGCTGCCCAGTGCATGTTCAAACTATAACCTGAATATAAGACAGAACTTGATTCAAGATTCTTGGCATACATAGTATAAATAACTATACACACATAACCAGAAGATGCTGATTAAATATGTATCTGGCACACTGAAATACTAGGTGTAGCTTACATTCGACAAACCCAATTTAAAATGATGTACTTGATCTAAGGCTCTTGACAAAACTATTAAGTAATTATGGATAAATTATTACTATATTAATGGAAATTTAAGTGGGAGAACGTCCAAGAGATGAAGTTGGCGTGATGTGATATGTAGATTATTTAATAAGAGAAGCTGTATCACTCTGTTAGTTTTATTGGAACTGCAAAAATATTCAGCCCACTTATGATTGTGTGGTGTTACAAAGTGGGGTTTCCACTTACAAATGATCTTTGGCGTATACAGACAATGGCTTGGAGAGAGCACTCAAACCCGACAACTGCACATGCAGTTGTAGTCAAGTCAAGTTTTCTTGTTTGTCCTTCGCACTAGATGGTTTGCTTTGCCTGTTTATCTTTCTTCATCTCCTCTCCTCTCCTCCTCATGCCTCCTCTAGCCTCTGTGGGCTCATGGCCACTCCAAGGTCTTCCCTTATGATATCTGAGTGTCCATTTTCCCAGCTCTGACTCAGACTTACAGCTCACAAATTGACCATAACTTTGATGCACTCCAGGCCACGAACATATCAGTGACCGTAACAGCCATTCCAGGAACCCACTCCAGACCGGCTGTCTGAGAGCTACATGCTTAAAACACTCTAGGAGATGAACGCATGTTGATTATGTTTGGAAGGTAAGGTTATTGAGAGAAAGCTTTGTAATTTGATACTCAATTACAGCGAGAGGAGAGAGATGATGTTAAAAGTGTGTCCCAGCCTATTGCGTCGAACAGAGTAACAGAGAATGAAATCTGCAGTTACTAACCATCAGCGTATGCAAGTCATTAAAATGTTCAATTATATTGTGTTTGATTCATATATTTTAAGACATAATTTTCATGTAAAAGTTTAAAAAAAGAGTTTGAAATCCGAAATGTCTGTGCTGTCATACTGTATGTACAGTATAATCCCAGAGTAAAGAGCATTAGATATTCCTACAAAAAAGCCTTTGTAATATCTTTAGAAAAGAGTACAGTCCCATTTTGAGGAATCAAGCTCTCCTCTCAAAAAACCAGGAACATTTTTTTTCCATTATACGCCTAGCTTTTCATTTCCAAATAGTCCATCATGTCTCTCGTCCATGAATATTGAACAAAGTCTACTATCTTTATTCTGACACAGTGGTTCATGCATTCAAACATTCAAAAGCTGTCCACGCCAGTCAATTCTTCAGCTCTTCTATTATATCAAAGAACGTCAAAAAGTGACTGAGAAAGCAAAGGGATCAGTTACAGCTGAATAAATTCCTCCCAGATATACTTTTCTTATATAACATTTCACTCTTGTTTGATGGACACAAATCCCCGTAAAGGATAAATTATCCATATATACCCTAAGGAGTCAAGAAAAGTTTCCTCTCTTTAACATAATCCCACATTTCTATCTGTCATACAGAGAGGAAAGTTTTCCTTAAATATTCATCGTGGGAAATGAAAGAGCAGAAAGGCCAGACCTCTTAAAGTACAGAAGAAGTCAACAAGTTCATTCTCCCTGTCTTAGAAACATTATTTCAAACAAGCTTGCAAAGATGTGCAAATCAGCTGTTCTTGTTTGTTTGCTTTCATGGTCCTTATTAGTAGAGGCATTTTAAAGCACATCTCCACTATGTCTAAAAACAGCACTTTGCATGTTTGTGGAACACTATTATTAAAGTACATGCAAGTAATAATGTTGCAATCATTCCATCCAAAAAGTTAAGCTCTCTGCATGATGTCTCAGTGAAAGTGTTATTTTATACATAAGACATTTGCTGAGGGAATTTAGACATGAACAAACGTGCAGTGTTGTGTGCCACATTAACTTACTATGATGCACCTGAAGTTACTGTAGAATGAACATTTGATCAGGTTTAGGTTTGTATGTTAGTCATGTTGCTAAAAATACAAAGATGTGAAGCAAGCGATATTTAATCTGGAATCTTTTGTCACCTGACAGATGGATGATTTGTATGGCCACTATTTTCACCAGCTCTTCTCAACCCTGCTGGTGCACCCGGCTGTAAGGATGGCAACGCTTGCCTATCTGTCCTCCCCATGC
The DNA here is from genome assembly GCA_037975185.1 of Centropyge bicolor. Classification (NCBI taxonomy): domain Eukaryota; kingdom Metazoa; phylum Chordata; class Actinopteri; family Pomacanthidae; genus Centropyge; species Centropyge bicolor. Next base: position 3,033,987 of record JBBMOC010000038.1, on the reverse strand, counting down.
ACCACTTTCATCCAGACATATTGCACCATCTGCCTCCAGCTGCAGATGTTGTGCTGTGTGTTCACACCATGCTGCTCTGCACCATCCGGACAAAAATATGATTTCCTGGAGAAGTCCATTCTTCATTTGTTGAGCTATTGTCGTCATGCATCACTGCGATTGGCACAGCCGCTTCGGAGCGATGAGACCAGTGATGTGACTGGTTGAGAGTGGATTTATGAATCACCACACCCTCTGCTTTATATTTGCCTTCAGCCAGATGTTTTACACTGTTGAGCTGCTGCACATACATGAACCAAAGTAGCAGGTGCAGTTGGAGACGCCCACACAGTGCATGTCTCCAAGACCTACTGTTGTGTTTGCATGATTAAAATAGAGCCCTTAGTCTTGATTAAGTTTTGCTTAGAGCCCCCCCTGCTCAACCAGAGCCATGGGACAAGTCCCACTCACTTTTTAAAGTTATTAGTTTAGACCTCCCACCACTTTTACTATGTTTATACCATGTCGATTTGGCACTGGTCTATCCACTCGGTGCTCGTTTCAGAGTGCTGTGTCAGTACTTCATTACCAAATCCCATCCACTTGCTTATTGAGAAAAGGCACAAATCAATGAATTTCCAGATTGCGTTTTCACTGCTGCCTTGTACCCAGGCAGATTCTGAAACGCTATCAAATGTGTATTTTTAGCCAAAAATGTGTGTGTGTGTGTGTGTGTGTGTGTGTGTGTGTGTGTGTGTGTGTGTGTATATATATATATATATATATATATATATATATATATATATATATATATACATAGATCAAGGGCTTGTGCCACAAAGCTATTATGATGTTATCCAGCTGACTTGATGGATTTGTTCACACACACTCCTCAAACCTGTGGGACATGAATTTAAGACTATTGTTTTTCATGAAAGATGGTTGTTGATGGTTGTTGATGCCTTTTGTTGTGAAATGTTGTCCTAAATATTTATGTGCGCTGCTTCATGCTAGCAGTGGCTAACAACATAATGGAGCTTTGAGACACAGGCCTCAGGTCCTGGTGATTCTTCATGGTAGGAGAAATGATTGCAAGATGAATGTAGTTTATTGGAGAATGCACAGAACACACTTTACTCATTGTGTTGATAATCAATCAGTCAAAATAAATAAGGAGTGGTTATAATTAAGATGGCTCTGAACAAGTCATCAAATCAGTTTCTTTACTTTTAGCTTTTTAAATACTGCAGCCATATTTTTTTCTCATGCTAGTATAGACAGATAGAACTACCTGTTAAAAAGCACCAGAATTTTCTTGTGCTTTTCTTCTTTGCTTGATGCTAATGATTTTCCCTTGAGCATGACTGTATTAGGTGATAATATAAAGATAATTTGAACTGTTAAGATGGACTCTCCACCACAGTATGTTAGTTAGGCATTCATGCCTTCAATTAATGTATGAAAAGGATTGAAGTACAATACTTTGGATGCAGACCCAGATTGGTTTAAGAAGCCTACTCACAGTTCTGTCAATACTATGCTTACCTCTCAATATGCAAGATAAGCCCTCTTCTATGAAGGATCTAGAAATCTAATACACAGCTCTGGCAAAATGTGAGAACATGCAAGAGACAAACACACACACAAGACATGCGGGCTGGTTTGAGAGGGATTTGAGGATTTGCTCATAGACTCGATGCACCTCATCATGACCTTATTGGTAAATAGGCCTTTCCAGGACCCTGAGCAAACTCAATAAAACTAGCCTCCAACTCCAAACCCACTGCACTCGGCGAGATCCCCCCGAGGAGAGTCGAGACAGAACGAAGGGAGGGAGGCAGGGAGAGAAAGAGAGAGAGAGCAAGAAACAGAGATCAAGAAATAAATGGAGAGGCAGATGGGGGGAGAACAAGATATTGAGATTGCGAGAGATGGGGAGGGAGAGAATAAGACAGGAAAGAGAGAGATCAAAGACAAACAGTGAAGCAGCTGAGACAAGGAGAGAAACATTGAACGAGGGAGAGGGGAACCCGGTGGTGGAAAAGTAATTCAGCGCTGCAGGGAGAAGTTGTGTTCCGTTTCTGCTCTTGGCCTCACCAGCTGTAATGAGCCTCAGATTACAACTAGGCCCCGACCCTGACATGTGCAAAAGGCATTACTGCTCGAGCTGGCAAAGCTGGAGACTGCACTCAGAGAATCAGCTCATCATTAAAACATATTGCCCTCAGCCAGAATAATTGAAAATAGGAATATGTACTGTACTTCCTGATGAGTGTTTTTTAGAGAGAAAGACTGAAGCAGACAGAGAGATGGGTATTTCATGAGGATTGTACATTTGGCTACTTTCATCTACTTTGGAATGTTGTTTGCAATTTACAGTAGATCAGAGTTTGTGAAAACACGAAGGGCTGGTGCTGTAGAGTCAGTGAGGTTGAATGTAATACAAGGAAACAAGCAACTGATTTCAGCATCTTACAGAGAAGTGATGAAAAAGACATTCAGAGCTTTGTGAAATTGTAAAAGTTCGGTTAGGTTATTAGAATAATGAAAATACGAGTCGCATAATTATTTAGCTTCATAGAATCGATCGCCATATTATTTCAATTATTTACATAAAATTCAAGTGAAAACCTTCCAATCAACAGTTGTAAAACTGAATCTGTTTTGCCATTCAGGGTTTATTAGTTCAGTGGGGCGTCCCAGGAGAAGACAATATTCAGGCAAACAAACCAACAAGTGAATCCATCATTACTACTGTGTATCATATATCTATTTTCCGGTTCTTCCCATCAATAGTACTGTACTGTTGTGAACTTACACTACCAGATCTCTCAGGTGGAAAAGTGCAATTGGTATCCACATGCACATACACTAACAGTTCCACACAGATACTGAGAAATGCATGGACACTTATTATATGTACACATAGAGCTACTAGATATACAGACTGCACAAGGGCAATATTGACATTGATGATAACTATCATGTNAGCAGCTCAGTCCTACCCAACTGGAGTCCAGGCTGTCATTTGGCCCTGCTATTTCACTGTGCAATGAACCACCAATGCTATGCCATCACACCACACTTCAGCACCAGTGAGGATTTTCTTTCACATACACAGCGAGTGGAATTCTCAAAAATGTGAAATGGAGCTAATGCACAAGGGAAATATAACACAATTTCAACAAGCACTGTAGCAAGACATTTGTGGAGCAGACAGAATACCAAAAATACAGTCCTCTTTTTCTGTGCATGTAGAAATCACTTCATGCAAGTCAAATGATATAGTATGTTCATACTTTCTTGTAAGGTGGTGAGAGTTTGCCTGTTAAATGAAGGGTGAATGCATCCTGGATATCCCTCCGTTCCTTTCCCCACTACACCCTTCTCCAACGACGACCCCTCCCCCCCCCAACATTTCATCCATCCACATTGTATTGTGCCACTCCAGTGAACATCAGGGTGCACTGAGTTGTTTTGGCCGTATGCCGCTTGCAAATTCACTTTAGTAGACAAAATTGAATGTGGGATTACTATCCTGGTGTGCAGTTCCATTTCAAACCCAGAGATGTGCTGGTGTAGGTTTTTTTTATACATAACACAGTAAACTTGGAGTATAGTTGCCTATCAAAAATTTCTGGGGCCTCAAATTCTGTCCATGGTATGTTTCCAAATGCTGCTGTATTGCACCCCTTTTTCACACTGGTGAAACCCACTAATATCTGGCTCCAGCTCCAATCAGAAGTCAGGAAAACATGACCCCAGGTGGATAATTTTGACCACTTTCAACTGCAGTACTATGACACACTTTGAACAATATATATAGTTTCTTTTACAGTCTGGGAACTATGGGTAATGGTGGCATCCTTGAGTCAACATTGAGTTTGAAAGTGAAACTTATGTAATTTATATGAAATGTTACTGTCATGTCATTATCACTGGCCTCCATGTTGATTTCTACTGTTCCTGGCACATTAGGAACATCGGATGTGTAAAATACAGAACAGCAAAGTCATCTACTTGGAAAAGAGTCCATCGCCAGTTTTTACGAGGTTTAGCTTCATGTAAAAAAAACAAAACAAACACTTTAATTTTTCTGTCAATTCATAATATTAGTTAAAGGGTACTACTGTAAAGTGTACTTCAGTTTTAACTTAAATCAACCCAAAGCCTGGTATCTTACAAAATGCAACCATCCCAATCAAACTGTGACCAAGCAAATAAATGTGTGTAGTTCAAAGTCCTGGTGCTTTCTGGCTTTCTGGTCCAGTTGGTCTTCCTGCTGTATCCACATAATATTTTGTTCAACTTTTCGTTGTCAGACATTTCCCCATGCTTGTGAATCAGTGACTATATTTTGATGAAATATCAATTGGATTTTACCAGACTTATTCCCAATGGATGAACTTCATTCATTTCTCCACATTACTGCCTTGTGGGCATTTGCTTTTTCTCACTTTTTGAAGTGATATTAGAAATCATTCCATTCAATTATAACAACAAAAATCTATTTCCAGCAGTCTTCCATGCAAATTATGTGCAACTAACGCTGTCATGATTATCGGTGAAATTATAACCAATCAAATATTTTTTTCAGATCATCACCTTTAGGTTGAGAATAGCTATTTATATAATCAGGTCAATGTTGTTCTAGAATATATATTTGGTGTGCACCTTATGCCATATGAATAACTCTGCACATATTATTTTTATCAATGAGCAAGACCTTTTTCCAAATGCCACCCTGAATAACTGTAGGAAAACAAGAAATGCCCAGTTAATGTGGTGCAGCCACTTTTTTTAAATACACTTAATCGGTTCGTATTGTATGGAATGCAATAAACAGTAGTGAACATAAACAGGTCACTCAGAGTAAATGCTCAGCAGACAGTCAGGCTTTTATGCACTGAAGTGAAACTAGCTGAAAGTCACTGTCCTGCTGTGGTTGGAGCATTGAGAGGAAAGAGACGATGCATAGTGTTAGATACTTTGACAAGCTTAGAAAAACAAGCTGTTATTAAACTATGTTCATCATAATGATACATTATGTCATCCAGTGCAATCGTTTGGGGATTTATGTTTTTTTGTTGTTGTCATTTTTGGATGAGATGCAGGTCTATGGAGATATATTCTATATGCTTTGACTACAAACTACACAGACGACACTTACTACCAGGACAAATTAATTCAAATAAAAATCCCTTTTTTGTTATTTTTTGTCTTTTATGGACAATGTTGGTAATAAAAAAGACAAAAAAAATAGCAGTTGCCAGTATCCTGTAAGGTGCCACAGTTTGTGAAAGATGCAGGTTCCGTACTTTCCCCACAAACATAAATAACAGTAGCTGTGATGTGAGCCAGGATATATACGAGTAAATATTTGATCGAAGATCTTGTTCAGCTCACCACCGGCCATGCCACAAGTCAGAAAATCAAGGGAATTGTCTTTGTGATTTGATGCAATAGAAATCTGAAAAATGTTGTAGCCAGAGGACAAACACACACACACACAGACTCACACACTTCCCTTCTGCTCTCATGCTTGTTAAGATCCTATCTATCTTGTGAGAGAGGGTGAGAGCCCTTTAGCCATACTCGGAGGGCTCATTTCCATTCCAACACACACATAAACATACACACACACACACACATCATACTCATGTACTGCACATAACAACAAACATACACGCACATACACACTAGCATTGGGATTCCACAAGCACCTGTAGATTGTAATGAGACGCAGAGTTCTTTTTGACCTTGGAAGCACCAAAAGTGAAGCTCGTCAACCTCCAGGAAATGCTTGCTTGAGAAACAAGTGCTTGTGTGTGTTTGCGTGTGTGTGTGTGTCCTGAAGTAATATGCCGGGCTTCATCCCAGTGTTCCATTGTGTGCATGTTTGTCTGAGACCGAGGCTGTACACTACATCGACCGAACACCTGCTGCTGCGGTAACTAGGATGTCAGTGTGCAGAGGAGAGCTTCATAAATATATATTAGAATCAGAGCTGATATTAAACTCGGGAATAACCCAGGGAATGATCTCGCTGGATCAGTCTGTCTATCCATCCATCTGTCCATCTATCCAGCCTTCCACCCTCTCTCCTGGCTCTTTACCTTTAACCTCTCTTACCCCTTGGTGTGATATCTGTTTTTCAAAAGATTTGTTGGACAGGAAATTAAGGGATTTAAATTTATGACTTTACTCATAAAGGAATTTCACATATTACTGTAAAGGTGGCAATGATCAGAATAAGAGGAGCACAAAAGGATGACAGGGTGCTATTTTGCTTTTTAGGGTTTTTTGAAATGCATAAGGGGAGGCAGATAAAATTGAAACCCAGAATAGGTTGTTTTGGTTCAGTTGGTTAGTTTTGGTTATTACTTCATCAACTGTAACATTAGCAATATACTTGTACTACTTGAATGTACCATCCAAATCTGTTTAATTCGCCTATTTGCTCTACATATTTGTAATTTACCTAGGCCTACCAATATAACTAATATCTACTCTGTTTCCATCCCTATCACACACACTTTAAAAATCCCACTTGAAAACCTCCACCTGGCAGTTGACAGCACAGAAGCAGTTGTCAAAATGACACTGTGGTGATGTGGCACTGTGTAATGTGCTGTCATCAAAAATATCATTAAATTGTTTTTAGCATGTTTTAAGAAAGAATTGTAAAGATTTTACTGTTTTGAAATGGAACAGTTTAAACCCCACTGTCAGTGAACCTTTGCTTCATGAACTTTTATAGCCCCCTTGCCTGTGCTGACCTACAGTACCTTGAAATTACAGTATCTCATCTCAAACTCCAGAAAGGGCTTCAAACGTAGATCTGTCCCTCTCTGACATTTTATGGTACACTTCGCACCTCTCTGCATTAATCTTTCTAATTTGATTTGTGACAGATTTTATTCAAGAGCGCAGTTTCCCCCTTAACTTATTCATCCAAGTCCTTAAATCTCTCTGTGCTGAACGGTGGCAGGATATTGTCAAATCACGGTGCTGTGAAAAGAAGTATATAAGCGTGAAATATGCAGTGGTTGAACCTAAAAAGGCCTATCCACACTGTGGCCTATAACACATGAATTGGAAAAAATACAGTTTTAGAAGACTAATTCTTTATGATGGGGTTTCTCTTGGGGGGTCAAATCTTATACTGTTAAAGCGTTGTTTACACGTGTGATGTCAGTAAAAGGGAAATTCCTTGGACTGAAAAAAAGCAGCTGATCATATTGACAATATAACATTTGTAGCTTGCATGCAATACTGCTTATGAAATAATCCCTTATAGCAGAGGCACACATGAACACACTCAACTGAATCATCTTCACTCTGATACCATCACTACTTAAAAAAGGAAACATAAAATACTGAGTGGACCAGAGGCCTATAAACAGGAAATACCATGCTGCAATGTGTGAATGCCCCATAAATTAACATGCTGATATTAGAGAGTACCTGAATGGATCAGTGCTGCATTACCTCATGCTTAAGACAATATAAGGAGTTGCAAAGCTGATATATTGCTCACCCCAAGGGGGAATCCATCTTGCCTGACAGACAATGGAGCTAGTGAAAGACATAAAATCCTATCAGAGTCCACCATTCGCCTGTAATTAGAAAAATAATGAAACAGACAAATGTGCATAATATTGAGGGCAGGAAATGTGGATGGGATTCTAATTGATGCTGGACAGTTTGGTATGGGCAATGTATTATACTTCTGAAGGCGTCTATTTTTTTTTTTTTTTTTAATAAAGCCATGGCATGCTTATAAATGTTAGCAATGTGTGCATTCGTAAAGCACATGCTGTAAAACGCAGAAATAGCAAAACAAAAATGTAAGTGCACTTGTCCAGCAAAAATCTTTGGCTTGTGTTTATATGTAGCAGAGAGTCAGCCGAATGACTCTGTCCTTCGCCGTGATAACATAATATTCCTGCCTGGAAAATGAAAAGGTCAAGCCCAACAAAGTGAACATCAGCTAAAGAGGATTTTTCAATCTTATGGCAAAATGTCTCAATTTTCAGAAGCCAGACCTTGAACTTGCAAGGTGACAAACAGTTCCAGGCCTCAACCCATCATCTTAATTCAACTGCTAGTCGTTAAAATCGCCAATTTATCAGATGTCTGTGTTATCAGAAATAACTTGCTCTTGGCAGTTGTGGAAAATTGAAGGGCGGCTGTGGATTGGATGGTCAGTATAGTGCTTGAAGTGAATAATTTCTTCATGAAGCTTCCTCCTGGGGACTTCAGAAATGATTTTAAGACTAAGTGAAAGCTGGGGCAAAAGCACTTCTTATCTTCTAATCAACTGTGGGAGAATGTGACCCTTTACAGTCTCGTACAACCCTTCATCAGATGTGGTGTGGATTTCCAGGATGAGCTTTTTGTTGAAGATGAAACTTCAGTGTCTAATTCTTTTTATTTAAGTGTTTTTTTTTGTAACTGATGGTATTACAGTCAGAAATTTTGGATAGTGTCATTAAAAGACTGTTCATCTGATTAAGCAGCTACAGACGAGCATCCATGAAAACATATACTAGCTTGGCGTTTTGCACATATCAAAGTAGATGGTAGCATATAGCACAGTTTGGCTCTGATCTACAGTATTACAAAAAAAGCTCTGCCTATCATTTAATGTGCGGCCAAGGAAACCACCATTGAACAAGAGATGGTCGTTTCTATTTAAATTAATACACAACATTAAATATTCTTTGTCAACTGTGGAAAAAAAAACAACCCGTTGACACGTAAAAGGAAAATAAGGGAGGATAAAAAAAGGACAACATCCTAATATTTCAACCAAAATTCCCTGTGACATCAACACCCATGCTGACCTCCAACACAATCTCCAACAGTCCACATGACATATATGAAACTATTTTTTCACTTTGCAGTTTGAGGACAAGTCAAAGTCAAACCTATAGCTCATTCCATGTGTGTGTGTCTCGATTCATTTTCTCTTGACTTCCAATTTAGAGAGGTAAAAAAAAAGAAAAAAAAAAACAGTAAACCCCATGGCAGTGACCTCTGCTGTAGGGCCATGAATAATGGGGACTATTAGGGGCAAGGTAGTGCAAAAGTAGTCATTTCAGCCGCGGGGCTGTTTAATTTAGACACGGCATAGAATGAGACATTTCGCGGGATGTTTTGCATACGTTAAAAAATATGTATCGACTTGTATGTAGAACAAGCTGCAGGTCCCATGCATCTCTCACTCGCTCTCTTTGTCGATCCCACAGGTGCACACTGAATTTCCTTGCCTCTTTCTTGTTCCTCACTCCTCTGTCACATATCCATCCATACACTATTTTTTTTCATGGTGGCTACAATGATAATTATCATGTTTGCATTATTACCCTACAATGGAGAAGGACCCCTCCACAGAGAGGTTGTTTTTTCATGAATGAATCACATAGCTGAAACCAAACAGCCTTTGTTAGAGCTGAGTAAGCATATTGAAGCTGTTAATTTAAGGTCACAAGTTAAAGAGTGCACCAAAATAGGTGGTATTTATTGTCAAAGAACTGTTGAGATTGGGCTTTAAGGTTTGGAGAAACAGCACAGGCAATGCACGTAGATCAAATTGAAGAAAACAAAGGGTGAAAAAAGAATCAGTTGAGCTTCAAAGACTAAATTCTTTCGGTTGAATTGGTCCTGGGATAATGATCCATTTAGCCAGTCTGGAAGATTGGCTGCCAAAGGCATGAGGGGGAAATTACTCACCCGTCTCCAGCAGAGAAATGTTTGTTTCCCAGCCCTGCCCTCAAATTATTTCAATCAAAACACAAATTAAGTGCAATTAGCAGAGTGCTAAAATGCTCCAAACCAACTGATATGGAATCATTAGGAGTCACCTCAACCACATCTCCGTCTTTCTTCCTCCCTCTCCTTCTCCGTGTGTCTCTTTCCCTCTTCATCAACGGGCCCTCACTCAGGGTAAACTTCACACTTCATTAATTAATTCATCACCTAAAAGCTGAGTATTGATTTTCAGTAATGGCTTTACAAATCTGTCGGACACCTAGCTGCAGGGATAATTAAAAAGAATGCGTATTTGCAATAAATCATCTTTAAAAGGGTTAAAAGTCTCACAGGTCAGGAGGGAGGTAGGCTACCATATCAACAAACAGGCTGTAATACCCCCCAGTAATTAAGGACACCAAAGGACAGCTTTTACGATTGTTATTTTTTGCCATAGTAACATCAACCAAAGTGAGCTTAATGGATGTCATGAAATACCCAGAAGAAAACGGGACGATCTCAGAATAGAAGCTTAAAACCTAAAAGTGATGTATTGTTGGATGGTTATTGATTGAGTCAGTGCAAAATACAAATGACTAAAGGCCACAGAGAACACACATGTTTATTTAAGTGAATAGAGATTGTGAAAATCATTTCTTCAGTGCGATTATTTCTGTATTTTCAAGAAAAAAAAAATCAACAACCAAATAAGATAAGATAAGTAAGTTTTAATTGTAATAAAGAAAATTGTCACATATAAATAGAACCTGGTGCAAGGTGCAGTCATGCTAGTCTCACCAGTGCATGCTGGGAGAACATAAGGTAAAGCTCTGAGGCCGCTCGCCTGGAGCTGAGCTTGTTATTGTAGCTATAGGTCAGGAGAGACCCAGAGCTGCTGTCCTCAGTGTGTGAGCGACCTGTGTGTGAAGAGACACCTTCACAGGTCACTGAAGTCGACTGACCTCAAGTCAACTACATTACCCAAACAACAATTGGGACCAGCCTCAAACGAAGGCAAAACAGATGAAGTCGCTTTTCTTTGCTATTTACGTATTATTGCAATTCTTTTTTCTTTTTTTCTCATTTTCGTATTTGCATCTCTTATCTTTGTGTATCTGTTGGCACACTCGCAAGGTTGCAAGAACTTTCATTATAAAGTTAGCATAACTCATATGTGCGATGCACATGTAAAAACCTATTGATTTTGTTGATGCTGAAAAGATCATCAATACTATTGTGAAACTGATATATCATGTTTTTTTTTCTTTTCTTTTTTTTATAGAAAATCAATACAACTAAATGCCATTAGCAAAGTGGCATTACTGGTTCAAGATCCCATGTGGTTTCTGAATGATTTGCTGATGGCCTTCAAAGTTAGGTAAGAGGAAAAAAAGCACACACACATGATTGAAACATCTTTGTAAGTGAACATTTTTCCATCCATGGGGACATGCATAAAAGGATTGAGATGAATGGCTTAATATAACTGGTTAAGTATTGTAAGTTGCCGAGTACAAGCCTGTCACGTCTGGTCACAAACACATCGTCACTGTAGCAGGAAAAATGCAACAGAGAGCTTTGTTTCAGAGGGAAAAACATCCTGCATGTGCTGCCTCTTAACACTAAAATCTCAATGGCTTGAGCTCCAGCAAGGTGAATTTGTCTTTGAGAAGATGTAAATGTATTCAACCAACACCTTATATCATAGTAATCACAGCCTACCTCCACTGGGGCAAGGTCTGTGATTTAAGACAGGAGACTCTGTTTTATAACACTCTTTAAATTTCTTGTTCTTGCTCTGCCTCCCCCCCCCCCCCCCCCCTTCCTCCTCTTGCTTCCACGTTCTCTGCTCTCGATCTTGCTTTATCTCTTCTTTCTCTCTCTCTCTCACACACACACATACACACACAGCAAAGGAGAACATAAATCTACCTAGTGTGCCAAACTGGGCCGTGGACACCATAATTATAGAACATCAAATGAAAGAATTAGTGTCCCTTTTCTCATTGCCATGCAAGACTTGCAAGTCCTCACACACACACACACATACACTAAAGCATGAACATGGACAGGTATACAAGCAATTTCACAAGGTTGCAAAAACTGCTGCACAACAATAATAAGTGCACACACATGCTTGCACACACTGTATTAGCATTACACATTGACACTGTACATCGGCTAGCACCTACAAGTGTGTGCCTGCATGTGCAATCATGATCTGTTGTGTACTCTCCAGAAATGTTTTGATCAGGTTCAAAAAAATACTCATTGATGTGGATGCTGTGTAGACTTTATATTATAACTTCTGTAAGGCTATTTCTTATAGTTAGAGCCTTGTGTTTTTGAAAATTGCTGAAAAAAAAGACATTTACCTGCCACAGTCCACCACTAACACAGGAATTTGGGTTAGATCACTAATAATGGACACATGGCAAAACACCTGCTCTTACTGTATATTTTAAATGCTAAGAATGAATGGAGAGAGGGAGCGAGTTTTAATGAGGTTTCTGAAAGCTTGAATAATTGCCCAGTGTCACGATGTTTAGTCCATCTGTTTGTGTGGTACTGAAGTTTATTTTATTTTTATTAGCAGTATTTCTCTTCCTGAATTTGATTTTTTTTCCCCCAAAGAGAAAAACGCATAATGTGCAATCTCTCTTAAAAGGTAAATATTTGTTTTATGTTATTAGACTTCAGAATGAATAGACCATCTGCTACATCTTGTTGCCCATGATTATTAACATCATCATCATTTCCCTTTATCTGACATTTAGCTGATAAAAAAGGAAGATGAGACAGCGTGAAGTGGGATCTTTCTTGTTTAAAAGGTGCATTTTTATCATGTTATTATTACATGAATAGTTAATTTGGTAGCCTTAAAGTTTTTTTATTGCAGTCATTTTCCCATGGCTGCTGTTTCATAGAGATTAGAGGAGGATAATGTTTTCTAGAGGCGGAAGAGAAGAGTTTTGGGGGGCTAAATATGCAGTGTCAGCAAAAAAATTTTTTTTAATACAATCAAGGGGAAAATGAGAAGCATGATAGTGTGGGAATATGGAAAAGAAGAATTGTGGTAGTCATTTTCTGAAGTGTCCCCAGCTTTATCAGACTGAATAATTGAACAGAAACATGGCTGTACTTCTATAGAAAACAATAACTATTTGTGGCGAAAGATGTGTTAAATTGTTAAGACTGCTAAATTGCATTGATTCTCAGTGGCATAAAAAAGTTGAGAGTGGCTCAGATATATTGCACTGAGTTAAATTACAACTATTGTTTTTGACAGCGTAAACATAGTGTGAAGTTGTTTTTGCCCCCATTTATACAACCAAACGATGGAAGAAAAATGTAAAAGCGGCACAAAAAAAGCACCAAATTTAAAACCAGTTGTGCGGTTTGATATATTGTCCTTGTCACAGCACTCTAAATCCTTTGTGTTATTTGAAATGCCCCAATCAGAGATCTGCTATGTACAGTACAGAAGCTATGACAGACAGACAATCCATCCACATGCCCTCGAATCTCCCATTCCCTGCGCTGAATTGCCCCAATCACAGCCCCACTATGCAGACTCAGCGACAGGCGTGCAATCCTACACCTGTGACAGTAATAAAAGGCTCCCTCCCTTCTGATTTCCTCTCACCTACCTTTCCTGTCAATTACCACTCCACAGAGAGATGGAAAACTGCACAACTCAGCAGTTCGAGAGCCACCTCTACTTGAGCATTTTCCCGAGGTTTTGATTGCAAAAATCATATGAAAAGCTTGAGGTAGTGGCTTTTGAGGACGGTTCTCGGTGGGATGTAAGGGCATACAAATGGCTGCCTTTAAGTCCTAACTGAACATAACAAGGCCCTGGAGTTAAAAAAAATGTCCTGGGGGAGCTTGACTGGAGTTGAGGGAAAGAAGGAAAAGCATTTATACTGGAAAAACTAAAGACTAAAAATGGAATTTTGCCAGCACAATATTTTTCAAATGAAAAGGACCATTTATTTCACAACAGTGTGTGTGTGCGTGCAACAAAAGAACTGATGTCAAATCTCATTCAAATGAGGAAGTGTTATCCTTAGTATTCTTCTAGAGGGGAGAGAAAAAATGAAAGGCTTTGGTTTTAGTGTTTAACTCAAACCCACAGGAACTGCACTTAAAAAAAAAAAAAAGAATCCATAAACATTGCTGTAAAAATGACAGCTTTGGTAACTTTTTTCAACAAACAATCCATTATTATAATCAACTATATGTTACCTGCAATACAAGTTAAATGACTTACTTTATTAGCTGCAAATATATTTTCACTACTGTGCCGTAATTTAGTGCATTAAAAATGGTTGAAATGCTGCAAGGAGCACTGGAAGCATAAACACCCCTGCTGTCATGGCGAATACATCAACTTGTTTACTGTACAACAATATTGTATGTATGGACATTTCCCTCTCCTATAAACAATCTTCACAGCATATATATTTCTGTATGGCATTGTCATAAATAGCCCATGACTTTATTGCCCACATAAAATATATTTCTATTCCAGCACTGTCTCGGTGGCTGTCCAGAAGGCGAACTTACACTGAGGATTCATTACCATGTCAATTACTTTGCCATTGTTTTGTTTGTCCCTATTTACATTTTAGTGGCGGGTGTGTGTATTTAAACCTAATTGACATTGATTCCACAGAAAGAGGTTGGAGCCCTGCCCATAACACAGTTGTTCCCTCACTACTTGACAGTCAATTACAGCTTTATGAATAGACCTGTGTGGTTAGCATCTATCAACACAGGCTTCCATAACCACCCGCAAAGTTCATTTACGATTTCAAATCCATGGGTATCTAGCCATGAAATCTCCCTTTTCGTCATAATAACCGTTTCTGTTCAGAAGCTTATTTACACATCATGACAAACAAAAATAACAAGAAATGTTTGTGATGTACCTCTCTTCCTCCTCCACGTTATAAATATTAAAAGAACCCCCAGCTGATTTCCATTGCCCCGCCAGCTCTGCTCCACCTAATGAAGCAATCAGAACTTACATTGCCACCTTGCTTACAGCCAAAACCTAGTTTGAGCATGTGTGACAAGGAATGACAAATCAACAAAAACAGCGGCCCAGTTGTGTTGTTCTGAAGTATAATACTTAAAAGAATAATCAAACATTTTGGGGGGAAATTTGCTTATTACTTTCCAGTCAAGAGTCACACAAGAAGATTGATACCATTCTAATATCTGTACAGTGAATATGCAGCTGGAGCCAGAAGCCAATTACCTTAACTTAGCATAAAGACTGGAAACAGGGGAAAATAGCAAGCCTCAATCTGACCAAGCGTAACAAATATATAATACCATCAGAAAAGTGAAAAAGCATAAAAAGCATTTCCCATTGTGTTAAACTATTCCTTTAAAACCTTGGCTTAGGTGAGATGCGAACACGAGTGAGTGTTGTACTTTCTTCCCAGCATTTCCAATAAATGACAGTTTCTCCTAATGATGCAGAAAAAGTCAAAATCACCTTCTCCATCACAAACGTCATCCATCAAATACAATGGGACATCCCGTTAACCCGTTGATTATTCAAATACAGAATCCCACCTGGTTCATCCTTTGCCTTTCATGGCAGAAGGGGCCAATGAACAAGAGCTGGACAGAGATGAACTCTGATGTAAATGTGTGGGTATCACTTCAGGTTTTCTTCACCGAGGGAATGACTGATGACTGTTTTTCTGCCCAACTGCCACAGTGGGTTAAGACAAGGGGCTTTATGATGCATGGACATCCTTCGTTACTAATTAACCTTCATACCACACTAATTAATTAGATTCTAGCAAGGTCAAGCTTTCTAAATGGGACAATTAAGTGCCTTCCTCATACAGTATTGCACAATAAAGAGCCTAACAAAGCCTAACAAAGAGACTGGAGAGGTGTTTCTACTTTACAGAGAAAAGGTGAAATCTCTTCATTTTATTGAGAAAGTCAATTTTTTTTTTTATATTAGCCTGAGCCAAATTTTTGTAGAGGACCCTTGATGTCTTCTTTGCCTGAGGCACTTGTTAACCATTCATTCGGGAACCTTAAATACCTATTTTATTCTTTAAAATATATATATATATAATCTTTTTTTAAAAAAATAAAATGAACTGATGGCATAACTCCAGTCTTGTCTTCACTGGTTTCTGCCTGTGGATCATAGCATGTAATCCAATTTCTACAGAACTACAAAGACAGTAATGAAGTCATGGTGAGACCTCGCCATGCTTTTAAGTTGATTTGTAAAATTAATAAAGAAAATGTTGTCTTTCTAAGTAGTAAGCTGTGAAGAGACACCAAAACAAGAAATACAATGTATGATTTATTCATGTTATGCAAAATTCATCTTCTTCTTTTTTTTCTTGTATTTTGAATGTGCAGAGGATGTGACAGTGACCAAGGATGGATCGGGGTGAGAAGTTCAAAGAACAGATAATAAAAGGCAAGAAAAACACTGTGGTCTGCACCAACACAAAAGGAGGCTGTGTGTAGTAACACAATATTCAAATGAAGCAAGGTAATAATGTGGCCACGTGAGCATGCTCTGGGCCAAAGAATGTTTTAACAACACATTAGAGAATTCACTAATGACAGTGGTAGTTGCAAAGCACTAACCATTAACAGACATTTTCATTTTCTTGGAAATGCCTAACAGATCTACATTACATCTAGATTACAAAAAGAAGACGCCTAGAATGAGAGGACGTGAGAATCAAGAAATTAAGCCTGCATGAGTACACACACACATTTTCAGTAGCAGTTAAAATGTGTGTGTGTGTAATGGACCAGTTGGACGGGACAGCTTGCTTATGTTCAGGAAAAACTTGTCAAATAATGACAGAAGCAAACACAAGTACACATGGACACACATATGCATATTGTATATAAGCATATGCGTGTACAGTGTGTGTGTATTTCATAGGCATTTGCATACAGTGCGCAGACATGTGAGCACACAGACACAGACAGTGGGGTAGGTATCATTTAAAAGACTGTTCCCCCTGTACACATGAGCCCATATCTGACTAACAGTGTGGAACCAGCCAAATGTGGCAGCCAACTGTTCCCCATCCTCAGGCTATCCCTGGACTTGGCCCGGGTACAATAAATTGTATCATTGTGGTGTGCGTGTGTGTGTTTCTCTGTGTGTACACTGCAGAGGGACCACAGAGACAGACAGAGCACAGAGGGTTTGTGAAATAAAATAACTGCATAAAATAGTAAAAGGGTAATGCAGTTGACTTGAGGATGTGTGTGTGTGTGTGTGTGTGTGTGTGTGTGTGTGTGTGTGTGTGTGTGTGTGTGTAGAGATGGGACATTTGCTCTCTTCATGTGTTTAGACTTGCTAGTGGATCAATGTAAGGTCTCACTGTTTTTGCTGAAACAATTTGTTAATCAATCAATTATTTAATTGGCCAAAAATTAAATATGATAAAAAGAATAAGATGGCTTATTATTTAAGTAACTTATTGGCCAAAAATTAGGCAAGCAAACAAAGATCAAATATCAGAATTTTTTGCTATTCTCTAGTCAATGCATTTGTGTAAGTGGGGTTTACATTGTTGTGCAAGACATGCAGTTTAAAGACATCATCAATGCTGTGGATGATGCAAAGACTGTTCTCATACTTTGCTTAGACTTTGTACATAAATGTTGGTTGAAGCCCTAAAGTAATGCTGGAGTAGGTGAATGTATCTTTGTATGGGACAGAAGGGGTAGAATAACAACCAAGATAACTTAACCAAGATATCTGATTTATCAAAGCTATTTATCTCTTCAGCTCAAACGTTCTTTAACAAATGTTTGCATTCTTCCTAAAATGACTGAAACACTGTGGTCGTTTGTCAGGTTTGTATCAGACTTGGCGATAGGTGTGTGTGTGTGCGTGTGTGTGTGCGTGTGTGTGTGCATGTCAACACCTATACATCTGTGAAAGTGTTAACAAGTTCTTACGTGGAATTATGAGTGTGTGTGTGTGTGTGTGTGTGTGTGTGTGTGTGTGTGTGTGTGTGTGTGCGTGCATTAATTCAGGCATGCATGTAAGTGCATGTGTGGACTGTAGACGTCTGACTGTGCATTTGACAGAGATTAATAAGCACTGACCCCATGTTGGGACTACCATGGGGCTGTAGACCCTATATTTTACTAAACCCCACATAAATAACACCACAGGGTGCCATTTGCTTATAAAGACAAAAGGTTCTTTACACATGGTTGGCATACTGGAAATGAAGCACCGGTGGAGAGGTGACTTCAACAGAGAGCGAAATCTGACTTTCTGTCAATGAAAGAAGGATAAAAATAGAGAAGCAGATGGAAGTAAAACAAGTTGCTATATCCCGTTTCACTAGGGTCACTTTGAGAACCAAATTTTTCCAGATGGCGTTTTATATTTTTTTTATTTACTTCTGGGGAGTGATGTCGTTAGATGACATGGCTGATGAGAATATTTCTGTGATGCGCCCTGGGACAAATGAAAGCAGTAAAAGAGTACAAGGTTAAAGAGTCTATTACACAATCTGCTTGGATCACAGTTAGCACTGCAGGTTGGAACATAATGCCCTTCTCAATGTCTTTTAAAGGAATTCTCATTTTGGGAAATAGACTTGCTGTCTTGCTGAGAGTTAGATGAGATCAATATCAATTGTGTCTGTGTGTGTTCAGAATGAGAGATTGGTCAAATGCAAGTTTAGCCTAGATTAGTGCAAAGACTGGAAGACGGGTTGAACAGCTAACCTACATCAAAGGTGTCCTTCAACAACCTAAAGCTGTTGTGTGTGTAAAAATAGAAACTCAGACTCTGTAGTTGCAGGTGCAATTATCTAATGCATCACAGTAACAGTCTTCACTGATCAACAATGACTGGAGGGTCCAAGACATGTCTTTGCAGTAAAGTCACATTTTGAAGTTGTTCAAAGAGGCCAGCTGTTTCACTTAGCCTCTCTGTGTTTTATACATATTCTGGAGCAAACTAATGTTAGGATTTGATTTCAATGAATTTCATTATCATATCCATCTATCAGACCAGAATCCTTTTGAATCTAGTTTGGTGTGATTTTCAACATTTACAACTCAAACTCAAAGATCTATAAGCACCTTCTGTTAGCTGAGAAGGCAGAAACCTCTATAGCTATAATCTGAAAATGAGATGAACAATAATAAGAAACAATATTCACATGCCTTAATGCTGTAACTTGGTGCATTTGTTACTATTAGGTCAATAATCTTAAAATACTGACATGATGTGCATAAAGGTTTAACTAGAAGATGCTCCTGAAAATTCATCTGGAGCAGTGAGTTGATCGTTGAGAAAAGTCGCCACTGTTGGACCTAACAGCTAAAGTTTCATAATCTGCTACCAGTGATGTTTTCCATTGTTTTCTACATTGCTGCTTGCTCATGAATGAGAACAAAGAGATGAAAGGTTTGGTAGGAGATGTGTTACATATTGTCATAATGCCAGCCAGTACATGGATCCAAACAGCTATCAGAACCCATCCCTATCATCTCTCTTCTAAATACAGGTGGATGAGAGACCTGATGATACATTTGCCAAATTCTTTGAGCCTTTCTGTATTCGTAGCCTGTCTAGCCTGCTCTACAATGTAATTGTCATGTACAATTTTATATCATCTTTAGGTCATTATATCAAGTCTGTTATGGATGTGGAAGAGAGAGGGAGAGACCGAAAGCATGTGTGTGTGTGTGTGTGTGTGCGTGTGTGTGTGTGTGTGTTAGCAAAAGTGAAGTAGAGGTAATTAGGGAACACGCTTGTATTATATTCACTCATCCACCAGGGAAGTCCAGCAACACAATGCTTAGGCACACAGGGACAAAGTGCCACCTCTCCAGGTGTAATTTATTAAGGAGTGATAGTAGATAATATGGATGCCCCGGCTCACACAGGAAACAATGTGTTATCCAGTTACCATTACACACAGGCAGCACTGCAAAGGGCTGAGATTAATGATGCACCTGTTTGGTCTATATGGAGTACACATTAAAAGCCACTGGCTTGCATGTATTAGAGCTTATTAAGAGGCCAGAGATGGAGCAAATGAGAGGTGGTTAGTGGGAGATGGAAATTAAAAGAGAGGATAAGAGGAGATAAAAGAAAAGGAAAAAACAACACAAGGCTAAAAGGAGAGAAAAAAAGCAAGGGAAGAAGGAAACAGGAGGAGGAGATAGATGAAAGACATAAAATGGGAAAAAAAAGACAGAGTGGGAGAAAGTGAAGACTTTATTAGACAGTGGAATACACCCAAGTGCTCCCAGAAAGCACACTAAATTAATCAGATACATGTACAGAGATGCCACAATGCATATATTATTATCACAGAGACCATTGTGTTGGAGCAGGCTTCTCAATACAGACAATAAAGAAGTATAATCAAGGGAGGCATTTATCTCCCATAATGACAGGAAGACATTACAGCCACGGCCATTAACAGAGACATAAAGCTAAGTTTTCCTTGTTAACTAGTGGTAGCATTTATTTCAATGGAACAAAGTGAATGGATGTCGTAATCATTGCTCTTCTCTGCAACAAACAGCTGTTTATCAGAGGAATATGTACAATGCAGAAATCATCTAAAACAATAAAACTTTAAGTGTAACAGTTCAAAATTTATCTAAAGTATAGTATAAGCAAGTTTATCATAAATAATATCGCCATTAACAACCCAATCCCATTTTAGCCACAACGTATTATTAAACAGAAAATGATTCATTCAAGTATGAAAAATATATTCGATATCCAATCTACCAAACTATAGACAGGCCTAAGTTCCATTTTATCCCACCATGAAAGAAGGGACTGTTTCTAGACTATTAAGAAGTGACTGATGGGGAAGAGTGACAATGATCCAGCCTCTATGACAGCCTGCTATCATTACAGTATCAAATGATCCCATGGGTTATATTACAACCAGCCAGTGTCACCAATTACTAAACAAAGATAAGTTGTAATATCACAAACGTGCATTTATACTGTCTGTTGTCAAATGTTAATGTTGTATAGAGGTCATTTGGGCACACTTTGAGTCTGTATCGAGGCATTTGATGGACGGAAATACGGCAAATTGCGCAGTGAATGAATGGTGCTGAGGTGCTGGAGCAAGGCAAGTAGGACCATTATTATTAGTCATAAAACAGGAATAAGAAGCCAAGATGTATCCTTTTGGGCCAAGACCACTGCTGCAAAATGTCAAGTTGAAGACTACCTTTAGAATGCCCAGTTACAAAATGCAGCACTTTAGTATCTGTGTGCACTTATATAGTACCGTCCACTCATGTACTGTTGTAGACACACTCAGGCTGCACTCATGAGTGGTGAGGGAAAAATGAAAATGCATACATCAAATCCTTTTGAAAGAATCACAGAACCACATATTCAAAATGGAAACACTTTTCTGAGAATGGCAGAGCCCTATGAATTATATCCATTTTTTGTCAGCTGTTGGTATAATCAGTAATTAATTATTAGAAATCACTAATTACTTTGGATAGAAAGATACTCAAGTTGTTAATGACCACTAATAATCAGTGAAATTAACAACATGACATCACTACACGCTTAAAAAGTAAGTATGTGTTAATATGTAACTATTTTTGTCCCACAAGTTGTTTAACTTAAGTATAACAGTATGTTTTCCTTCCTGAACGCTCTCACTTCCATGTTGCCATAGAGGTCTCTGAGGTCTGGACCTTGTCAACTTTTACCACTGGCTCCTTTTTTTTTGAGTTGTTTTTGCAAATGAAATACATTTTTTAAGCCTCTGTAACATCATGTTAAGATCCCCTGTGGATATCAAGTTATAGAACAGCTGTAAAAGTGTTTGTGTAGCCCGGCATAGTGTACACAAATATAAGATACCAACAATTCCCCCGGGTTATTTCAGCTCGCATTTATTAGTAGTCAAGTCAAGCAGCTGCAATATCAACTCATAGCTTCCTCAGTGTTGTTTATGTTGTGCCATAGATAAAAGCATCAGGTATTTGAGAGTAGATAGAAGCTTAAAAAAAAGCGAAAAAAAAATCTGTTCACAACCCCCACGGCTGCTGTTAGACCTTGGTTAAAAAACTACCGTCCTGTTAATTCTGCAGCTGTAGTTAACACAATGCAGCTAAAATTCCTTTTTTCAAACTATTTTCTAATCACAGTTTTATGGTTTGCATTCTTCCTAATTTAATAAATAATGTGCATTGTGTTGTGGGTTTTCCCTATAACACCTAGGATGGAAGTCAATGGATGAATGAACCTGTGTCTCAGTCTGCTCCCTGGCCTCCCTTATGGACCTGAAATGACAAATATACAGTCTGGCTAATCGTCAGAGGAGTGCACTTGCTATTACACACTGCACAGCCCCACAGGGACGGACGGAGAGAAAAGAATGGATAATTTGCTGATCTGGACATATTCTTTCTCTCTCTCTCCCTCACTTGCTGTGCGTGCATATGTGTGTGTGTGTGTGTGTGCGCACGCATTGGTAGGGAAGCGAGTGTGTGCACATGTGTAGCAGAAGGAAGGGAGAGAAAGAGAATAAATGACTGTAATAAATGAAGATGAACATTCCAGGGCCACTGCTCTCTTCCTGTGTTTTTCTCAATTTTTCTCTCCCCCACTGCCAAATATGTATTGATTTCCATGCATATTTATAATCTGCACTGAACCAGTGGGTCTCCAGTGTTTTCAGAGGTGATAGGCCTGCTCCGTGGAGCAGAATCAACAATATCGAACAGGCAGAATCTCCAATCCCTCCTCTAAGCTCTGATGATATAAAGCATTCATTTCCAGCTCGAGTCTGTTCGGGTTATTGTGTACCTTGGGTGTGGTGGAAGGTTGGTTTAGGGTTTTATGTTGCGGTCAAACATCATTTATTCTGTTTTCTCTTTTCAGCTGTATTCTCTAAATCAAACGCAGAATGGATTTCTGTACTCCGTTGTGCTGTATTTTGTGCATTGCATGCCTTAGCATACAATTTATTAGGTTCTTCTAATGTCATCGCCTCTTCCACTCTCCATTTCCTATTCTTCCTTCACGACATTAGATGTGATTACATGTCTTCATACTTGCGTTACTTAAGTCTTAAAGCTGGTTTATGGCACTTTGATGAGACAACGTCCCCCAAAGACACCCAACGTGATTAATTCTCCACTAATTCTCTGATTAATTGTGATTTCACACAATTATGTTCTACTTTTCTGCACTACCTTAACACTTATTTCATTCATTTCTCTTCCACCTGACATTGCAAGCAACTATGACTTCATCGTTTATTCCCTATCAATAGGCTCTTTGAGCATAGAGCTCTCAAAGGGGAGGCACAGGATAAAGACAAGAGACAGGTCTCCTAAGTGGCTGTTTATCTGCCTGCTGTCAGGCTTGACCTTGCTCTGATGGCTCTGTGGATGTGTGAGTGTGTGTTTCCTCTGTGTGTTTTGCGCACAGTGAAAATGTGTTTGGGTGCTTGTGTGTGTTGACTTGATCGCAACTCTCTTTGTATGTTTGCAAATGTATGTGAGCACGGATAGTGTATGTGCTTCTTTGCATGTGTATATGTGGATAAATATGTGAAGTGTCTAGCAAATGATAATAAGCTTTAACCCTCTCTCTCTCTCTCTCTCTGTCTCTGTGAAGACTCTGTCACACTTGTCTTCTCACCATCTTACCTTCTCTCACCCAACACGACTGAGTCTTTGACTCTTGACTGGTTTTACTTTTTCTTTACTTAATGGACCAAAATGGCACTGCACAACACATCAGATTCTAATCTTGTTGTCTAATGTGACACTTTTCTTACATGATCACACACACAATGAGACCCTACAGATATATACAGACAAATACAAATCAACTGGCAGCCACATATATTAACAAGAGGCACACATGTATATACAGACTTACCATTTTATCAATGTACAACAACAAAATAAATAAAGTGGTATAAAGTGAAACATCCAAGGAATCCATGCACCGACATGGACACATGTACAGAACAAAGATGTTTTTTTGTGGGTGTCCAGTCTTCCATAGAGTGATTAAATGCTAGGTGGAGCACGAAGCACTAATGGTTAGAGGGGAGATTTCCCCTGGTGCCTCATCCCCTCACTCAATGGATCAAAAAAGAGATAGTGATGGAAGGTCGCATCAACTAAATGCTATGTAACGTGTACTGTGCGCACTATGTCACACCACCACCGAGACACCAGCTTTTACATAGGAGAACTGAAACATAACTCAGTCAATTGCTTTAAAAAGGAGCTTGAAATAAAACTACTATTTTGTCAAAATGAAAGAAAATCCATGCAACAAGCAAGAGCTGAAATCATTTTTGAGCCAAACAGGTTGTTGTTCTTCTTCACCCATCCCTGTATCTAAAACGACCAGTTCTTATATAGAAAGTGAAAAAGTCAGCTATAAAATGAATTCATGTTTTAACCTTATATATTTAATGTGACCTACTCCATCACGCTCCGTTACGTTGGATGAGGGTCAAGGTCTGCTCCCTCTCAGTCGAAAGGCATTGTGCTGTAGGACGGGACTGGCTCTGGAGAAGAGAAGGCAGCATCAGGAAAACAAGCACTGGCAGCAGAGGGCACACAAACTGGTCTAACTGGTAACTAAGGATGGCTGTAATTACTTAATGGATTTGTAATGACTTAATGTCCTTGGTGGACATTGGGCATGCATTCAGCAATGGTGGCGATTTCTAAGAGGTTGTAGATGTTAATGGTCGTGCCAGGATTTGCTGTATTTTTTTATTTCTATATTTATTTTCTGTATATATTTTTTTCATAATAAACTCAAAGTTATCCCGAGCAAGACCTGCAAGATAAGATGTGAAAATTGTGCTTGAACAGTGCAGACCTAACAACACACTGACGACAGACTACAATCTTAAAGACAGGTGGATTATGGGATATTGAGAAGCGATATTTAATTGATCAGTAGTGACTATGTTAACCCAATTTCCTTTCTAATTTTCATGTTATTGCAATTCATTGCTTACGGACACACTAGCTATTGAAAATGATCCACTGCCATTCACTAAAACACGAGAACCTCTGACACAAGTGAACACACCCTGGGTTACAAAGGCAGCTGTTCTGCATCTATTTCAGCAACAGTTTGCAGTTGTAAGATGCGTCTTATAGTTCTGCAGTTGATTGAAAACTGAATTTGTATTTTAAGTATTTTGTCCACGCTGGGGATGAAAAGAGACCAAATCCTCTCCAATCCTTTCTGCCAAGAGTAACAAAATAAGACTCCTCTCTCCATGGATATCAAACAAAGCAGCGTACAACTCTACAGAATATGATGGGAAGCTGTTAAATCAAGCTACAGTACAAATCAGGGTATATTGTGTTAATGCAAGATAAATATTCAGCTGACAATCTAAATGTCTTGACTAATTTTAATGTAGACCTAGTTTGCCTGCTAATGTCCTTATATAGGAATGCTGGAAAAAGTATTAACAGAAAAGAAGTGATTTTTGTCTTTAGAAGTCATGTTCAGTGAGGAGCGTTGTGATCATTTGCTGCTGTACTGCTGCTGTTTTTTGGAGGAGTAGTGGCAGTGACTGTACTGTATATCCTGGGGCACAAGGAATGGCACAAACATCTCTTGTTTTTTTTTGTATTTGAAATTTGCCATCTTCCAAAAAACACGGCCTAACACATTCTTGCACTCGCTCCTGTTCTTGCAGGCTGACCTGTCTTCTAACTTTTCAAGAAGGAGAAGAAGGAGAAGTTGCATGGATGTGAGGCTGTCAGCTCATCTCTAACCCCCCGTTGACTGGATGATTTATTTGGCCCCAATGAAGCCTTGATCTATGCTGGGGAGAGGTTTCCACAGCAAGTTGTTATATCCAAGGAAGACACCTCTGCAGGCAAGAAAGTGTGTGTGCATGTGTGTATCTGTGTGTGTGTGAGAGAGAGAAATGGGGGTGGGGTTGGGGGTGGACAACCACAGGCCCCCCTCTGACAGTGGCCCAGTGATGGAGGGTCCATGTTGGAAGCATTGCTGCCTCTGAGACTGATGGATGATGTGTCATATCTCATGGTAGAAACGCCCAGAGAATAGCTCTGACATATGGATGTGCTACAATAATACAGTGGTAAAACTAAGCACTGAGAGGCATTGACAGACAAAAGAGATGAGTGAGTTATGGGTGAAATAGAGACAGGAAAAGAAAGATTAAAATGGACACTAGTGGGGGAACAAAAAACTGGGACATGAGTATCTTAAAGTGTGTAACGAGAAATTTCCACCTCTGAAATCATTGTGGGTTCAGGTCTGCTGAGGTGAGACCAGGGCATGAGGGGCGCTGCTGGGTGTCTATGTTGAGTGGAGTGGAGTGGAGTGGAGTCATGAAGATTTTTAGTCAGGGTCTCAATGTGACACCAAGGTCTGCAAGCAAATAACCCACACCAGTTCACAATACCAAAAGTAAACACTGAATATCATATCAGTGCATCACATTGGTATGAAACTTCCAAAAATATAGTCAGTGAACTTAATCAGGGGTTTTGCAGAATCATCCACAATTGCTGTTTTGTCTGCCAACAGAGTGGAAAACATCACACATCATTACAGTAATTTCTGTTCATTTTTGAGCCGTTAGAGATCTTAGTTAAGAACGATATTAATTAAGAAAATTAATGTATGTAATGAGCAACACTTTATATGCTGCAAATAGTTGTGTGCTTTCATATTTGCTATGTATAAATGTAAAAGTTAAAAAAAAAAAAAACATTCTCAAAGCCATCTCAGCAGCTCTTTACTAACACCTTTTCCCACTTGACAGACTACACTTGAACTTTGGCACTTATCCAGGTTGTCCTGACTAGATCGCTGTTTGTGTATTCTCCTCTCAGATATACAACAACATCCGCTATAGGAATTGTAGAACTGTCTCTTCTAACATTGTGTCAGCCTGTCCTCTTCCTATTGAACATGTCTGCCTTTACTCTCTTTGTACATCTACCTGTCTGCAATGCCTCCCTTGCTTTCACTCTTCACTCTCTCCAACTCCACTGTTTCCACATTCATCTCCATTAATTTCTCTTCCCTGTTTGTATTTCATTAATTTCCCCTCTTGCCTTTCCATTCAGCTGCTCTTCAGCTGACTCAGTCTCAGCTCCCTTCTTCTCTCGCTGCCTGTCCTGTCACCTCGACGTCCTGTGTGGCCTCCTCCTCTGCCCCATCTGTGTCTCTACACACTCTTATCTCACACATCTTTTCACTCCCTTCCTGTTTTGTGTTTATACCCCTCTGCCTTGCATTATATCCTTCATGATGTCTGTTCTTGCATGTGTGTCTATTAATGTGACAAGCCCCATGCTCACTATAAAGTAAACTCAAAGTAGGTCAAGCCTGCATTCCTAATGATGCCACGGTCTGCTGACCTGACTCGATCCTAAGTTTGATGCGTATG
This sequence comes from Centropyge bicolor, assembly GCA_037975185.1. Lineage (NCBI taxonomy): Eukaryota > Metazoa > Chordata > Actinopteri > Pomacanthidae > Centropyge > Centropyge bicolor. The sequence continues at coordinate 3,006,790 of JBBMOC010000038.1, read as the reverse complement.
TGTTAACGTTTGTATTACTCTCTATAAATTGGTCTTTTTGTGTATTCTGTCTCGAATGCTGTGTTTGCCTGCCAATTAATAACCTTGTATATTCTGCTCATTGCGTACACATAGTCACATGTGATTCCTGCTCATACCGTGAGTGTTTGCCCAGCCACATAATAATAATAACCTCAATTTCTTGGTGACACATTGACATAGTACCTTGTTAGAGAGCAGTCAAATCAGCCAGACATTATTCTGGCCACAGACTGCCTGACAGTCTGCCATGAGGGACACACTCCAGAGCGACTGCTCTCTCTAAGTACTTAACCTCTTGTTAGAAGAGGGGACAGTAATAAAATGGTGTGTGATATAGTTAATGTACACACCATCTGGTCCCTGGTCAAAAGCTCAGCTATCATCCGGAAACATTATGACACAGGAATTATCATACGGCATAGGAAATTGATGGTGATGTATGTATTTCGACATGTACTTTAAACTTTAGTCAAAGATGATTGTTAAGGCGTAATGCAGGGATTTTATTTGATGTGACTGGCAAATTAGGAGAGGACATGAGTGATATAAAAGGTGCAGTTAATGTGGTGATAAAATTTAAAATTGCTCATTGCTTGCAATAAGATGGTGCATATGTTGAAAGCTGAAGTCCAGATTGGATTTAGGATCTGGATGTAGAGTAAAACAACTGGATTCCATGTTCCAAGATAGGACCAGACCCCTGCACACAAATCACATAGTAGTAATAATAATAAGAAGAATATTTTTTAGAACTCTTTCTATTTTAATGGTTGTGGGTAAAAGCACATCATGTGACCAGCAATAACTCTGGCTGTGGCCACTACGCTTAAATCAAAGCACAGCACTGTGTTGTTCCTGAGGAATTGTGGCCTGTCTTGTGGGCAGCAGGTTCCTTAAGAGGCAAACCAGAGCAACTACAAATTATCAAATTATTAAAAGATCTTTGCTGCTGTTTTAGCACTCTTGCTGGCTTTGCACTGGCCTGAAATGTAAGAGCCAATGGGTGATGAACTTATCCTAGGGTTTGGCTTGAGAGCAGATCCATAAGCAAGGATCAAGCAAGAGTATTACCTCAGGGCATGTTATGATTAGGTAAGAGGAGATAAACCTTTATTCATCCCAGAGTGATGAAAGATTGGGTGTATTGGGAACTACTGTACATGGAAATTACTTTTGGAATTGCATAACAAAATCAGAGACTCAACAAGTTAACAAGTTCTCAATATTTAATTTATCAATATATCAATATATCAATTTAATTTAATGCACAGTTTTACATGCAGCTTTGTTGCTGAACCCTCATGAATTATGTGATTTTATTTTTTTTATCTGTCCACCAGACAAGATCATTTATCAGGCAAAAGAGTAAGATATCGTTTTGTATCACAGAAACTGTAACAACAAATGGACAGCCAAGCTAAATTTAAATGTCTGGCTAAATGGGTTTTATAATGGTAAAAAAAATACTGGTGAATATACATTATGCTATGATGCGGATGACTATTTGTATTGTACGACAAAGCCATAATTCACTCATCTCATGGCACATGGCTGGCGAGTGTCATGTTCGAAGTAGAGCAGCTAAACTTTCTGTCATTTATTATATAAATAACTGAGTTCTGAGATCAGTCACTATATATGTTCTGTTTATTCCACAAGTTTGATTAACAGAACCTTTAATGTTCCCGAAGTGCAGAAAACACAAGTTCCTTTACAGTAACAGGTTTCAAAGAGATACAGTGTGCTTCAGTGCTGCAAGAATTTATTTGTTCAATCTGTGAAGACATCACATATTTGACAGAAGCAAGCACGACAGAAAGAAAGAAGTATAAAGAGGGGTGTTAAGAGGGAAGCTCAGTGAAAGAACAGACTCTACACCGGCTCTCCAGGGAAGCACTCTCTGCTCAATCGCTTGCTCTCAGGTCCCCTCTAATGACATCTCTAGCACCAGATTGCCTCCCCCCGCTAGAGTACTTGTTTCAGTCTATTTTTCCAGAGAGATGTTCCTAAAATGGGGTGTTGAGCATGTGGAGGGGGGGGGGAGTCTCTCAGACAATCAAATGATAGGATTTTCTCTTCCAATCATTTTTGATAGCGTGTCTCTCTCCTCTCCTCTGGCTTTTGGTGCGACAAAGAGAAGTAAAGAGAGAGGGAAAAAAAAACACTGAATTTGTCCATCTGTCCTTTGTCATCAGGTCCACGAAGATCATCTGTCCTTTTTTTTTTTTTTCTTTTGATAAGTAATTTTCAAGTTGTTTGTCTTCCATTTCTCCTTCCCACAGATCTGAATACCAACGCTCTCTGCTTCCTCTCATCCACAACCAGCAAAGTCTGGTGACTCAGCTGGGCTCAAGCACGTGCACCGCTGTGTGTACGAGGGTGCTCTTCCAGCGTTCCTATGATTCCTAAAAAGCAAAAGTATATAAAAAAAAAAGTCTTCAGGTGAGCTGAAATGACTTAATGTCTCCAGACGTAAAGCACGGGCAGAAAAACACTGAACACAAAATAGTGAGAGACAGAATCCAGCGCTGAGCATAGTTGCTCCTCCCTCCTCTCTAAGAGTGCAGCAAAAGTGATGCCACCTCACAAATGTGGCAGAATATGGTCGTGCCTGTTAATACATCATTAGCTATTGCTTTCACCTGCTGTTACACCTATTGCACACAAGAAACTCTGAATAAAGTTCCTGCCAGTAATGACTTCTATGTGGAAGGCGCTCTCTGTTCCCATAGGTGGCAGAAGCACGAGAAATGAATGGGAGAGGAGGGGTGAGGGAAATGAGGTAAACTGAGCTGTGAATTTTTTTTTTTAATATTAGTATTTTGTGCTTAGGTTCCACGACATAAGCTCATGAAGTACAGACTCTCAAGACTCAGGATTTGATTTGACATTCATTTACTGAAGCCCACATAACTCTATTCTTACTCCTCTTTCATCTTGTAGTAATTAATGAACAAAATAAATCAGCAATATTTGTCACCAAGATGAGATTTATCCTGTCTTTTT
>JBBMOC010000038.1:2927837-3003439 GCA_037975185.1 Centropyge bicolor | reverse complement strand
CTCTCTCTCTCTCTCTCTCTCTCTCTCTCTCTCTCTCTCTCTCTCTCTCTCTCTCTGGCTGCTGTTCCACTCACACAAGCCTGGTGGCAGCAATCAGTCAGTCACCAGCCTAAAGGCCTCTCTTTCCATGCTACAGTAGTGCAGGACAATAACAGTGAGTCCATTACTCTGAAAACAAATTTCCAGGTATAAAATACAATTTTTAAATGTCGTGTCCATCCCAAACATATCTGTGGGGTTGAATTCAGCAAAGTTACAGATCTGAAAATGTCATGCAAAACTGATTAGTTTTTGTTTGTCTTGTGCTGTTTTATAAGCAAGTTGCTGGATTGTTGATTTAATGCCATTTCATCACTTAAAGGACATGTCCTCACAAAATCACCTCTCTAAACTGATTGTCTGAGCTGTTGCCAGGTTACAACTGGGACAATTTTTACTCCAGTTGATAAAAGTTCAACCACAACTATAGAGCCTCTTGCTCATCATAGGTCAAAGATGTGATGTTATAAGGCCATAACCACACTTTCTGATGCACAGGTCCACTGAAGACTGGGTAAGAAGTGTAGAAAAACATAATGTTAGTAAACTGTCCAGTCATCAACAGTTATCTAAGCGGATGCAAGTCATATCTACAGCACCTTAGTGCCTGAGTATCCCTCCATGATAGAGTGATTCTGGTCAGCCACTGACATTATTGATTGGGGTGGGGATTATACTTGTTAGATCCAAGGAGGCAGTGTTAGACAATTAATTTTTTTAATTCAGTTTTTGAGAATTTTCTCTCTCTAACTGCATCATAAAACGAAACAATAAGAGAATAAAAGAAGGCATTTAAAAGTAACACAAGCATTACTTTCCGTCATAACTAAATAATTTTAGATTCAATAATTGGTAAAGTATTTCAGTCATTTTTGAGAGGACTAGTGTCTGTAACTAATTACTAGTAAGTACAGTTGCACTTTTGATAAGCTAGCTGCAGGCAGCAATGATGACAGTGTGGCAGTGTAAAAATATGTATATAAAAGTAAAGATAGTCACTCAGATATGATGGTACCTCCGTGTCAAATACTTTGCAGTTTCATTGCTAAAAATCAACTACTGTGGTCAACCTTTCACAATGCAGCTCACAGGAGGGTCACTGGTCATGCTTTACACTCAAACTTAAGGTGTGGTCAGGATATCATTGTAAACAGCACTGGGTAACCTCCTACCTTTTTTTTTTCTTTCTTTGCCTGAGTTAAGGCCACGTTTACCAATAGAACTGTCTCCAAAAAGCAGCTCCCTCTTCTAATGAGAGTACTAAGTTGTTGCAGCATGTCCTTGTTCAAATGTCACCACTGGGTCTGAATATGTTTTTTTATGGTATTGCTATGGCTGGTGCAATAGTGCCTCCACCCCCTTTTACAAGTGGTGCTGTGTAAACTACAGTACAGTTCACAGTTATGGTTATTTACAATTGCCATGGTCCCTCCCATTTGAAGGAGTAGTATATTAACACTTTTTCAAAACATCCCCTTGAATCTGTCATATCTGTTCTACATGTTAATATCTGAGTTTTCGTCTGGAAGTGAATTCTGCCCAGTGTCTCACAGCCAGAAAATAATACTGTGTTGTCCGAGATTTTAGTCAGCTCTTCAGAGCCACGTTGCCATGTGCAGCTGTAACACACACTGTCTTCAGGGGACATCCCATTGATGTACAACCAAGCTTTCACATTTTACAACAAAAGAAAATACGACGCAGAAAACCCCATATTACAGAGACCTTCCCGAAATCCTGGCACAACTCACACCTGATTTTGTGACATTATCTACTGCTGCCCTTCTCTCTCTCTCACACCCTATTCCCCATTTTCCTCCATGTGTTCTCCCTCTCTCTCTACTTTACTCTCTCCTCCATTTGTTTGTCTCCCTCTTCCATCATTCTGCTCTAGCCCCTTGATCCTCTTACTCCTTCTACAGTTTGTCACCCCCTCCGTGCACCCCCCTCCTCCCCTCCCTCCCCCTAATGCCTACACCCATCCCTCTCTTCCCTCAGCTCACAGGAGGGTCAAGTGCACAGGCTTTTGTCTCAAAACATGTGGAGGGAATTAATTGGCTCCAGCGTTTGGCTCTTTCCACCCGACTGCTTCTGTGTGGCTGTCACCTGGCTCTCGCTCCTGCTTTTCTCTCGCTCTCTTTTTTTTTCTTTTACCCCTCCCTCTTCCCTCTCCCCGTCTCTCCTTTACGCTCATTCTCACTCCTCCTTATGTTCCCTTTTTCCTCTCCTTCCACTGTTCATTCTCTTTTCTGCCTCTTTGCTCTCCCTGTGTCGCGGCCCCCTTGTAAGATCAAGCCCTCCGCTGCAGCTGAAGGACTCTCACGTTGTGTCTAATGAGGGAGGATAATGTGTGCTGTTGTAGTTGAAGGATATATAAGGGGAGACAGAGGAGAGAAATGGATGGATGGAAAATGAAAGAGGGGAAAGACAAATGTCACAATGCAATACGTGCATACTGTTGTTCAAACATTTCATTTTATTTTATTTGCCAAACAAGATCATATTGACTCTTTTCATAGTAAAGATGTGAATTCTCTCTCATTTTCTCTCCCTGTCTTTTTGGGAAACTGACTTAGGCTAAATCTTTTTTGTCCTTTTTGAATTTGCATCTGTCAAGTTAGGTCTGCGGCTACACGTTTCAAATTTAAAGCTATGGATTAAAAAAAAAGTCTAATTCTGCAGAAGCTATACTGACGGATGACAACACATCATTCCTCTTTCAGCGTGTCCTTTCACCACCCACCCACCCATCCTTACGTTGTCACAACTGTCACAATTCCAATGAAAGGTGGAAAAAACTCTTTCCACCGAGAGCTAAAGATTGATTTAAAATCATCCCATTCCCCTTCCTTATCCTCTTTTATCCCTCCTCATCAGTCCATCCATCCACCCAACCGTCCTCACACCCTAAAATTCAGATGCATTTAAAAAAAAAAACCCTGCTAATTTCATTTCCCCATTCCTCCCTTTTTTTTCTTACCCCAATTACCAGACCCCCCCTTCCTCCCAACCACCCCTCCCTGCGCCCCCCCCCTCCTAAGAAAGAGGGATAAATCAGGCTGCATATTAATTGTATTCAAAGGGGGGACCATGTGCCTGGCGTACTCCCTGTTTCCATGACAACTGGCTCAGGATCCATAAAGATTTCAGGGGCAAATGGGGCTGGGAGAGTGGGGGTCACCCCAAAAGAGGATAAGCATAATTACAGCGAGATAGACAGGCAGTCAGGGAATGGTGAGGTCTGTAAGCAAGTGTCCCAGCCAGACAGATACTGTAAACAGTCTGGCTCAAATTTAATAGCTGGAACATCTTTTATAGCCAATAAATCTATTTCTGTTGGATAATATGTAATGATCTATTTATATCTGTGGGTGTTTATTATCTCTATATATTATAGCTGTAATCTGAAATACAGTATTTATTTTCTAAAATGACTGTTTTTTTTTAATTATTTTCAGTCAAATATCAACAATGACTGTTGGTGCTGCTTTTCATTGTGGCGTCAAATTTCCTCCCTGGGTTCATTTCATTTGAAAGCCTTTTAACAAATCTATTGGAAGCCATGGTTCCCTGTCCCTTTTTCTAAGCCCCTCACATGAATATCAGTAAATTTGCTGTATTTGTGCATGCAAGCTCGCTTATCACGCTGTTTGTTTTTCAGCAACACCGTGCTGCGATTCACTTTACTACATGAATGCATATGATCTGTGCTTTTATTGGCGTGGTCTGTTCAGAAGAGAGCCACGACAAAAAGAGCTAAAAGGAGCTAGGAATTCTTTTCGTCTTGACTTGGCATGCATTCAGTGTGATGAAATGGATTTTCAGCTGATTAAGCACAGCATATGGCCCGCTGTGAGCACTCACCCAAGGTAGAATATACGTATGCTGGAGTATTTTTAAAACTATATCCATGTTAAACAATGATAATTGATTTGTATATGCGACTCTGCTGAAATAAGCATCTTCTGTCTGTCCCATCTGTTTGCAGGAGAAAGTGCAACAACAAAGTACATATACAGTAAGTACATGCAGAGTCTATGTACAGAGGGTAGGACCCTTTCAGAACTTTGTCTATGTAAACAATATAGTTAATAACGAATATAAGTTTAATAATGTTTAAAAAAATGAACCATGAAATAATCAAACTAATCTCTCTGGAATCCTCTCTTTTCTGTTTGGGATCTAACTGATCTCTGCATGTACCTGTATACAGACAGGACCTGTGTGGACACTTTACACAGAATTGTTCAAACACATGATGATTTCTGTCATCTGATGAACACAACTTCTTGTCTGTGCAGACCTGCCGTTCTGCACCTGTCCACCAGCCGTCACTGTTGAGTTATCCATCCTGACTCATGTCCTGACCTGCTGATGATCCTCCTGATTTGCAATCAGCACCAAGTAGTTTCATTACTTGGCTTTCTATCCACCTGTTTCTTTGTGCATTTTCAGTTTGTGCATAAACCAACATGAACAGAAAGGCCAAAAGGCTGAAAAAAAAAATCTATGACAAAGAAGTTTTCATGCTTGGCTGAGGTGGAGAAGTTGGCATATCGATAAAAGCAAAACGCCACAAAGTTTAGTGAAAACAGACTTAGTGAATAAATCATTACATACATGACTTGTGACATGTGACTGCGCTCCACTGAGATGAAAAATGTCAGCAGGCAAAATATCATATATATGTAAAGTGATGATGAGACTGTAACATTCTTTATATTAACACATGAGATAAACAGAAACATCATATATTCTCCACATTGTTTTTCACCGTTTGAGGTCTGACTGATCATCATTTCATAACGCCATCTTCTTCTGCAGTTGTTTAATGGCACCCAACTGGAGAATTAGCACCACCAGCTGTTTATCTCGATAAACCAACTCCACATAATTGCGTAACAGTAGTGGATGTGAACATGTATTCATTTGCATTTTCTTTGGCTACTTTTTTAAAGATTTCTTTGCATTTGCGCCTCAGCAGCAGGTCGCCCACCTCCATAGTACAACTCTTATATGAATTAACCTTCAGCATTCAGAATGAGTCTTTCCTTCAAGCTACAAATATTTGCACCTTCAAGGGTCAATGATTTCCCCATTGTCTTTGAATTAGCACTTTTTATTAAAGGATTTTATTAAGGTTTCATGGTTATATGAGCATGTGTGACGTAGGCTATATATCTTTTTATCTTTATTTTTATTGTCATGATAATATAGTTGCTTTGTGAACATCTAAATCCTACTATCAAGTTTTATTAATAGTTGTATAGTTCTCACATTATATGAATTGAAAGCCTTGGGTCAGGCTCATTAATAGCTCAGTCTAATCAGCAATGTGTTGGACAGTTCTGTCCAGGGTGTGATGGGTGAGGTAACCTGTGCCCCATCTCAAGACAAACAATGTCCAGTTCTTTCATCACTTTTCACTAAAGTTTTGCTATGGAAGAGGATCAAGGAAAGACAAAATTTAAATCTAAGGTTACACAAACAAGAAAAAAAAAAATCTGAATTCTGAATATTTGAATTTAAACTTGATGATTAAGAATGTGGGCAAATGTGTGAAGAGGAATGTCTGACCTGATGACCTGTCTACAGTAAATATTTACCCCGTTTTATCAGTCAAACTTACAAACTGGGACAGCAAATACAATTGTCCCTTTTACTTTATATGGAAATCTCAGAGATTAATTAAGGTTTGAGGCAGAGGGTAACACTTCCTGCTACGAAAGGGGAAAAAAAATAAGAACATAATTAATGAATTAATCTGCCTCTCTTAACAAATGTGGTGTACCTTGGCATGACACATTCACAGAGTGCAGTCTTGGATTACCTACACTGTACTGCGCACTGTATGTTGTTCAGGACAAGTTTGCAAATGATTCATCTAACATGTCAATACCACATTTGGAGGAAGGGGCCACACCCCTATTTGTCCCAAGGATATAAAACTACAGGCAGCCAGACATTCACACACACGCACGCACACACACACATGCACGCACAGACAGACCAGTGCAGAGGCTTTATGTATTATGCATGAATTTGGTTTAATTGCGTGGATCCTATTTGCATAACCTCTCCTGGTTTGATCAAATATGCTCATCTATATTGCAGTCCTCTGACCTTGGCTGTGGGCAGGTTAGTTCTTGCGCATGTTTGTGTGTGTGTGTATGCGATGTGTGTGTATGAATATACAAGATCTTCAAGTGTACAAATGTTTCATTGCAGGCCCATATACACACTGATTCTGTACATATTCCATGTGTGCCGAATACATTTGTATTTCTGTGTGAGTGTGTGTAGGTGTGCCATGGCTGAACCTGTCTGATTCTTAATAGCTCCTGTCATCGGTGCTAATGCTGCTCTCTCTGTGAATGGTGTAGGCACCACAGGCGTAGTTAATCTCAGTATAAATGCAGTCTTTCAAGCTGCAAACTGAATTGGGGAGGTCACATTCAAAACATAATTGGTTACAAACAGGCTTTTAGATTCATTCAAAAACTGTAATCAATAAGATGCAACTCACATAATCATCAGAGTTACTCTTGTTTACCGCCAGGATTGACTGCGATGGCTTTCTCTGCTTTTTGACAAGTCTGCTTTTCCAGCTCAAGACTGTAATTTGTCAGAATTTTTCAAAATGTGTGTCAGTATGTTAGACTGTAAACCCCCAAAAAAGAAATGCTGTTGCTCATGTACAAATACCCAAACTGTAATCTAAACTGTAACCTGAACATCTCATCTCATTTGAACAGTAAATGTATTCTTTGCTCAGAAAAAAAGAAGCTGAGTTGTGTGACCACTCTTTTTACTCACTAGCCTGTAAAACTATGGTTGAATAAAAAGGTGTTGAATTGACTGCTGGCTGCTTTTTTTTTATGTCAGTGGTTATTAATTGAAGAAATATATTCAGCGTTGACAGTGGATACATGCTCGGGGGCTTACCTCTAGGTGTTTGGGGCTAAGCCACCATCCACTTGGAGGTGCTTCTTAATCTTAACAAGGAAAACCCAATAAATCAACCAAGATGATAACGTCCGATCCCGGAACATCTGCTATAATTTTTGTGTTGGTTTGCAGTTTGTAATTTTTGGTTGTGGGGCTGTTACACAGACTAGGACTAGGATTAATGTTTCAGTGGAAAGAAAGCAAAAACCAATTCACAGTTTTCTCCCCGAATGAATAAAAAATACATTCAAAAACACATGATTCAAAACATTATGTCTGATAAACTAAACTACTGCCCTTATGAATTGAGTTGCCAACCAATAAATTCTCTCTAAGTATTTCCCAACGCTAAAGATGTCAGGTGATGTAGAGAGGCCTAAAACAGCATGAAAATCTATTCTGAGGTGGCCCAAATTTCTTAGCCAGTATTAAAGTGGACATTAATCTCACCCTGACTGTAGTCTGACATGAATGGGCTTTTACACATTTTGTATTTCTTCCTTCTTCTTCTTTTTTTTTTTTTTTTTTTTGAGGTAACGTCAACTGCAGCTCTCTGTCACCACAGATGGTGACTTAAACAGTGCGAACGCGTTTGAGTGTCATTCTTCTTTTGACTTGTCTTGATTGTCTCATGTGATTCGACTTGCTGGAGGCCAAAACCAGTTCTTTCATATGCAAACGGAAGGGGTGCGAACGCAGATGAGAGGTGATGTCCTCTTGAGTTGAAAGTGTTTTAGGTTGAGCTAAAAAATTGTGGCGATGGAGGAAAAATCTGAGATACAAAAGTTTTTTAATCAGTTTGTCTCAGATGTTTCGTACAGTTGGTCCTTGTTTTTATATAAAATATCCATATTGTCATTTAGGTGGCTCATCCACTGTGGCCAAAAGATGCAGATTGCAAAATTACTTCAGCAGTCAAAACAAGCCGATAAATGACTTCACACTGTATCTGACCACAGCTTGTTCAGTAAGAAAAAAGCCACTCCACAGCAGTTACACTCTGCACTGATCATGTTTAATTTTTGATAAACAACTGATGAAAGTTTTTCAACATCATGATTCATATTATCATGGCTTTGTATTTCTATGTAATCCACTCAAGGTCTGAATGAGGTACCCTGACTCTTACAGTCACTCTTAACATTGGCCCCATTGACAAAAATAGTAAGTTTGTATTCTTCATCATTCCTCTTTCCTTGACTTTACTAACAGTAGCTCTGCTCATGGCTCAGGCACATGTTTAAACATCTAAACCACCTAATGCTAACAAAGTGGAATTAACATAGGAAACCACAGCAATCATCCTGGATTTCACTAAGCTAAAGGCATTTATTGCAACAATAAAGACATGACAGTATAAATGTAAGCTGTCAATACCCTTACATTATTCACATCTCCTTAGAAGCCTCCGTATCCTGGCCTCTAGGTTGGAGTCTCAGACCTTAATTCTAAACCAAGTTTGATGGATGGATGAGCAGACAGATGGATGGGGGGGGATCGATGGACCGATAAACGAATTGGCAGACAGATGGACGGATGAACAAATGGATGGTTGGATAAGTGGATGGGTGAATGGATGGATGGATAGGCATTTTTACACATGGCTGTCTGTCTGCATTCCTGTCATGTCCAAGGCTGATTTTTCACCCAGCTCAGATGTGTGTGTGTGTGTGTGTGTGTGTGTGTGTGTGTGTGTGTGTGTGTGTGTGTGTGTGTGTGTGTGTGTGTGTGTGTGTGTGTGTGTGCACGCATACGCATGTGTGAATGCATATGTAGGCAACAACTTTTGTTTTAATGTGCGTGCACGTGTGTATGTGTGTCAAGCAGCTGTGTTCAGCAGACAGGTTATCTTGGAGGGATGTGCCTCAGACGGCGAGATGATATTTATTCAGAGGGGCAGATTTGATTTCTGCTTGGACCATTTCCTACTGTAGGCTCCATGTTGTTTAATCCCGTGAGATTCTGCAAATATGTGAGACAGCACTGGCTTCTGGCCCAGGCCTGATGCACATACTTCAAGCATAGCAGGCGTATTTTTTGGGGGGAAAAAAAGAAAATGTGAAAGCTTGTGTTAAAGATAGTGAAAGGAAGAATTTGTATCAGCCAGTCTTACTTACTAGTCTAGTGCTCTACTCAAATCATGGTTTTACCAATATGCCAACCAATCTGTGGGTGTGTGCTCGAAGTATAATACACCAAATTGAAATCCCTAATGTTTGACGTTCACATTTAAAGCCAGAGTTTTGTGCATGTGTTAATGTGTAGATGTATGAATACAAAGCAATGCAGACATACTGTAGCTACCATAATGGCTACATGTCAATAGCCGTCCCTCGAGCCCTTCAACCACATCAACCACAGATGGTAGAATTCAATTTGCTTGGATGCATCATTTCATAAACTGCTAATTCATTTGTGTTGAATTAATCCTGCGCTCATTCCGTCGGATTGTTCGTTATGTGTGGATTAAACGTGACGCGGTAACAATATTAATTGCTGTAACAGTCTGTAAATTGCATGTTACTTCCATTACCGTCAACATTTTAATATTATTGTTGAGTCATTAATGAGTTGAAAAGTTCTGAATTCCTTTTTGAATTGATTTATTGCGTTTTTGCTCCTTTTTCTCCTGAGGTTGAAGCTGTAAATAGCAATAATCATACTGAAGGAAAGAAGTGTGGATAAGTCATTAATTATAGGACAATGGTTTGGCGAGGGGCCACTGAGTGCAATCTATGAATTAGGAGCTGGCCAACAGTCCCATTTGTGTGATACTGGGGGACTAAATTGCGATTTCAACGATCTATTGAGAAACAGTTGTGGGGCAAAGCTAATGCATCTAAGTCAAAGGAAGCTAGGCACACATTCATAATAAATTATCCCTCATCTATGCAATCACTTGAAGAAATGATTGCTCTCCTCTCTCTCATTAGCATTTCCTCTCTGTTGCTGCCCTGTGTCGCTCGCTTTCTCCTCCTTTCTCTCCTTCTTTACTTCATTCTCTCTCTGTCCTTATTCAAGTCTGTATGCGACTCAAAGGCACATACCATTATCCAAGTGCGCACTCCATTGTCTAGTTCCACCTTCCCCAAGCCTGACTGTTCCTCACTGCCACTTAGGTGAATCTCTGTCCCTGTGCATTTAGCGAGGCAATGACAGGTGATGCATGGAAATTACATCAATTACCCAGAGCTTTATTTCTTGGAACATCCCACAGAAGTAAGAGCACAACTAATGTTTGTATGAATGAGGGATGAGGGGCTTTCAGGAGCATGAATTCAAGGTTTTGTATTAATGCAGGAAGAGGGGGAAAAAATCACACTGGAGAACATAACAGAAACATCCATCCATTTTATATCTCATGCTTAAATTCAGTTTTAGGTGTCTTCATCTGATTTTTAAGTCCTTTTTATCAGGTAAAGTAGCAGTAGTTCAAGAACCACTTGGTGAAGGAATGGTGAAGTTAGGGAAAGATCATGGTCATGGTTAAATATGAACAGTTTCATTAACAACAACTGTGGGATGCGATAGCAAAATGTCATTGTTGAAAGCAACAAACCACAATTAAAATCACGATATGAACATTACACTTTGTCCTATAACTGGTGATAAGGCTGCATGCCCTTATATGCAGTAGAATAAATAAACATGTAATTGCTTTAAAATGACACCTGAGATTATAAATGTCATAATAATCAAGCACTCCTAGAAAGAGTTTAGAGGCTAAAGGATAGTGTGTGTGTGTGAGAGAGATAGAGAGAGAGAAGGGCGAGCACACAGAAAGAGATAGATGTAGGTTCACAGAAGATGTGTACCATCCTCTGTCTTCAGTCCCTTTTCAGCTGGACCATCTGCAACCCTGTCAATGTAGCTATAATTAAAGGCTACGACAGCCGAGGCCACCCGGCAGGGGGTCCGCCTGCCTCGACCCACGATGCACGTCAAACGCACCCCTTCACCCTCTGCTGTCCCTCTGCATTGCCCCTAATCTGGTTTGACATTCGTTGGGAAACAATGCAGAAACGGGGCTTTCCTTAGGAAACTATGTGTCAACAATGCTCTTATCCACTGACCAACACTGAAAAACATGGCAAGGGGTTAAAATTTCAGGTTGTATTTTTTTATAGGTAAAGCTTTTTTTTTTTCTCTCGAAACCTTCAATCTTGGTTCAGAAACAAAAAGCAAAATTTGTTTGACAATGATACCGGATTATTTTATTACAGTCTTATATCAACCTTTTTAAGTCTGAACAGAAATATAGGTTTTTCTTGGGATAGAGGCTCGACAAATGTGACAAAATGATGTATAGGTTTCTGCTAACGTGCCATTTTTGGACTACATCCTCCATGTGAACTGTGTCCTCTGTCTTGTCTGTGTGAAGGTCTGAGGATGGAAAAAAAAGAAAGGTTAACTGGGATGGACTGTGTGGCAAACCTTGGGAATTCCCAGTTGCTGAGATGTAATTCTAAGTGAAGAGGAACTTGTGTGTCTCTCCTTGGGCGATGCATATAGGCTGCTGCTGCTGCTGCTGGCCTCCACAGATAGAGGCTCCTCAGCTAAGCCCGAGAAGATCTGGAGGAAGCTGGACATCTATTTAATCTGACTTAGTGGTCCTGCATACATAACCAGCTCCCCACCACACAAACACACAAATCACCCCCTGCTGCATGCGCGCACATATTACACACACACACACACACAAACTACTGTATGTAACATTTATTAGTTATCTGGGCTCACACTAGCAGGAAAAAATATTGCCCCCCTGCTGAGCCGCCACAACAGTGAAAACGCTGTTTGCAAAATGTCTCTCTATCCACTGTATCTATCTCCTTCTTTCTGTGTGACTCTGCTTTGGAGGCTGTAGTTTGTGGTGCTGCACACTGAAAGATACTGCTTTTCTAATTTTTGTTCTACCTCATTTATGTTCATGTGGACAAACAAAATCGTAGAAAAATTGAAAATGGTAAGAAGTGTGTTGTGTTGCTGAATTCTATGGGATTTAGCCAGTTAATGAACAGGAAACTCTGAGCATAAATAAAAGCCTCATTCATAATGAAAACAGTCCTGTTAGATACACTGTGCTATCACTGTCACATGTTCTCATCCTTTCTGTGCTGTACAGAAAATAAAAGGAGTTTCTTTTTTGGTTATCTGTTTAAAGAGAAAGTGAGTAGTGAGACAGAGTGAAGCACAAACCAATCAGAGAAGAAGAAAAAAGTCAGAGAACAGAAAAAAAAACAATCAATGATGACGACGGAGACGTTTTATTTCACTGTATGCTGCGGGTGACGAGCGCAGCCGTGTCTGTGCCAGATTCTCTTATTAGAGTGGCAACGAGGGCAGGTATTAGTACTCCACTTGGACCACGTCCAGCCATACACACACACCACACCTACGCACACTCAGACGCGCGCACACACCGACAGAGCGTCTACCCTTGCAGGTGTTTGGCTTGCTAACAAGCGTCCTCTCATTATTCTTTTAGAGAACCGATTAACTACTGGGATCGCTACAATCATGATCACTAATCAGCTGATGAATAGCTCCACATCATAATTCAGGAACTTGTAAGCCTGTTTGTCTTGGTGGCAGTTTGACTGTAAACCTTTAATTGTTCCTGTATTACCTGCTTTAGGCCATAAAGCTTGTCTAATTGCCTCTGGCTCGTCTTTGTTGGTCCTGGAGAGAAGAATAAAATCATACACATTGTTCTCTATCTCAGCTTCATCCTGATAACTTCCTAAAAAGTTTAACAGAATGCATGTGGTTATGAAGCTGAACCATATTGATGTGAGTGTTATGAGTGCTGGGCCTGTGTTTCATAGTTACTTAGCGCACCATGCATTTTTCATCACAGGATAAAAATAACACCAAAAACACTGCATTAGTGAATTGCAGCCTCCTGTCCATGTAGGAACTGTGTGCTACCCTGGGACTTACCCTTGGCTTATTGCTGTGAACTAAGTAGGCGAGAGGAAATCAATGCCCGGTGACAGCTAGTCAATCTTACACTCAATGCCGAAACTCCAGTCCGCTTAAAAGGACGGATCTTCCCCGCACACATTCAATCTCGACAAGGAGGCCGCGCATCTCAAGACAGAGAAAGCTTCATGTAAATTGGACCAAGTAGGAATAAATCGGCTGACAGCATCACTAAATAACTTTAAGTCCAGCTGTCCCTGACTGGAAATGGGTTTACGTCGACTTGTACTGAGAGCATTTACATACGGCCGAGCCTGTGGTGGTTTTACATGCCTGGACTCCAAATGAAAAGAAATCCTGACACATTGGAAAACTGGTTGAAGCTCCTAGGTCTTAAAAGAAGCCCCTCAGCATGGAGCAGCAGCGTTGTCACACAGGAAAAAAAAGCAATTTCAGTCGTTCACGGTGGTTGGATAAATCAGATGATGCATTTCTGTGTGCATGCAGGAGTTGATTTATCAGGCAATATCAGCGGTGTTGCAAAAGAAAACCCTTATTAAGCTTATAGGTATTTGTTATTCTTTGGTCGACTGCCTCGAAAAAGTATCTCACTTCTTTTTTTTAAGACTGTTTCACCAAAAAAGTTTTATTTTTTGCAACTTTTTTTCCCTTCTTCAAAAAATTTATTTGATTAAAAATATGCATTATAAGCAAACACTGTATTTTGAGCTGAATGAGACTCTGCAGCCAGAACTATGACATAAATAGTTGGGAATAACAAAAAGGTTTCACACACCTCACTGAAGGAAGAGTTTCATAAGCAAATAATGTAAAAATCACTGCTGGAGGATCTACCTTTAGTGGTTTAGCATTTATCCCAGCATGCACCTGTTAGTCACACAACATCCTGGGTGTGTTTGATTTGGGTCACTTAGCGTGCTCGACGGGTGGTGCATTTCCAGTTCCAGTTCCGGCACAAAATTGCTAAAAACACTCACACACACTCAATACACACATGTTGAAATGATGGATTTTAGTGCATTGTTGTAGAGTTCACAAACTGCTAAATGTTTTCTTCAGTTTGCCGTCACACCTCTTATAATTTATTTATATTCATGGATGACAAAATTCTCTTTTACATAACTTTCAACCCTCTAAAAGGCATTTTAGTGGTGTTTCAGTGCAAGATTTAACAACAGTATTAGAAATTTCTAACACCTCATATAAAACAGGTACTGATGCAACTTCTGTCTTAAGAATCTTCTTAAACATATTTCTTATAGAGAGTGACAGAAAATATGAGTGAGTATGAGTGAGAAAGAAGAATGTGACTTTGTTAATGCATCTTAAAAGCACTGGGCCACAGGATGGTCAACGTCCATATGAAATGCCAACAGGTGGCACAAGTGGCAGTTTGGTAGCCTTCATGGCCAAAAACTACTTTGGTGCATGAAGCTTAATCCATTTAATCTCTGCATTATTTTACATTCTGACAAACCACTTCAAACTGATTTTATTATCCTGGGATGGTAAACTATCCTGTAATATTTGGGAAAACAAAATCTTACTTTTTGTTTAGTGTCACCAGCCTGCCAGCACTTTTAAATGGTCACAATGTTGAATGTTCTTACACATTTCCTAGAGAGGCTCAAAATGTTGATTAACTTAATTGCAACCATTCATACAGTTGATTTTACTAGTCATGGGCGAAATCATTGCCATATTTTGTGTTTGGGATGAAAATAGGCAATTCAGCAAAATATGTTTTGCAGTCTCCCCGAGCCACAATGGCTGTGTCTCGCTTTGGCCCGTCATGTTAAAAATACATTATACGCATCACATATTGTATGTGTAGTCAGTCAAGTATTTTCCCTGTAGGAAGTCTAGTTGAAAAAAAAAATCTGTGACCTTGAGAGAAACAGTCTTGAGAACATTCAGCTTCATTCCATGCCTCCTACTGCTGTTTTGACAAGTGCAGCCCAATCAGACATGTTGGTTCAGGCTCCATTTTCTCACTCTCTGGTGACTGTGGGGGTCATAGGGTGTGTGTGTGTGTGTGTGTGTGTGTGTGAAAGAGAGATTCATAGACTGAAATAGAGAGAGAGAGCTGTGTGAGGGAAACCGTGTATCATCCTGTGTGGGTATTATGCTTATGGGTGACATTCACTTTCAGTTATGTGTGTGTGTGGGGGGGGGGGGCTTGTTTGGGGCCAATTTGTGCTGTGTCTCAGTGTCTGAATGAGTATCTGCGTGTTGGGGGCATCCCTTCACAACTGGTGATAGTGGCATGATGAGAGACAGCCAGGTGCCTCAGGACCCGAGGACCCATAGACCCCTGACACATCTGCCTCCAGGTGTGTGTGTGTCAGAGATAGACACCAGCATTTATATGTGTCTACTATCCCTGTGTGTGTGTATGTGTGTGTGTGTGTGTGTGGGCATGTGTGTACGGTGTGGTGTCAACAGGCTGCCATAATAACCAGCACCAGAGGGAGACATTGGGCACTGTTTTTGTCCAGACTGTCCTGACTCTCTTGACCTTTTCTATTACACTGATAGAAAGAAAGAAAGCAAGAGAGAAAGAAAGAAAAAGAACATAATCAGAATCAGATAAATGGAGGGAGAAATAAGGAGAGGCGAGCTGAGCTGACAGATCACAGGAGCCTTGGAGCAGGGCCCAGTTGTCCTCTGTGTATGGTTGGCTGGGGGGTAGGTGATGTCAACCCCTGACAGGTAATTTGGTCTGAGTCAGGATCCCTGGGGCCAACAACATACATACACCGACCCAACACACACACACTCACACTCTTGCACGTGCACCTGGCTCGAATCCCCTCAGCTACTCTATATTTGGACGTGCTCTTCAAAAGGACATTAAGAGGAAACACATGCAACAGTGTCAAGTGAGAGTGTGGAAACCAAAAACATCTGAAAGGTTCATTTGAGATCGTCTCAAGTGCTGGATGCAGTCGTCAGCTGAAATCAACTCACCCTTAAAAATGATCTTCCATTATTCGGCCTGATGTAAGTTTATGAGTTTGGACAAGATGATGGCAATAGATGGAAAGTTAAGGGACCACCAGAGTGATTAGTGTTCATCCTACGTGGACCAAAGACTGACTGACAGATGAAACAGACAGTGGGATTATAAAATAAATTCTCATAGTCACATTATGACTAGTTGAATTCCATCATTAAGATATTTGACCACTGATGTCTCTCTATCTATCTATGATGGATGGATGTGGTGCTACAGATGCAGGGACTTCCTCACTGGTCAAACTTGTGCTGTATGTATCTGTGTGTTGGCCAATTACCGCGTGTCTCTCAGCACCGAGAGCTGTGTCTCTCACCTTGTCTGCCCCAGCTGTCCCCATAGATCCCCAGTGCTTTGTGGATGTGAAGGCATGGTGGGGGCATGTCATCTGGCAGCCTGGCTCGGTCAGTTACCGCCGCTTTGGCCGGGATGCTCGCACGCTGGCTTTGGGCCACAGAATCTAAATAAGGCCACATTTAATGACTCTTACTAATCCTCTATAATGTATATAACTATGGCTGACCTACTTTTTTAAAGCAATGTTGCACTTTCAAGTAGACAGCTTTTCCCCTGTTATGCTAAAAGAGCAGTAAAATTGATTCAGTGGACAGGACATGAAATAAAGACTCTTGGCAAAAACATCACTTGCCCGATGATTCAGTTTCAGACCGTGTTCAACATTTCAATTTCATAGGGTTTCTTTAAGCTATTCATAAATGAAGCTGCACTAATTTCCATGACAACACTGTCTTCTGGCCAGTGTTTGACTGCTGAAAAGTGCTTCACAGTTGTGTTGAAAATTAACTGTGTTTCCTTCCAAGCTGCGCAGGACGGAAGAGCAGGCTTTCCTTTATGTAACTGAACTGGAAGCTGACATCATACTCAACATGTGGACATATTACGGCCTTTAATCCAAGCAGACTGTCTTTTAAACAAACATGTGAAATTACACATTTTTAATTGATCATGTTATGCTTCGTTTTTGGACATTCTTTTTGCAGAAAACTAACGAGTGAAATGTCACTGATTTAAAGGCGGGACACCATCAGAGCAGTTTCACATCTCACAGCTGACCCACACATATATCCCCTGGTGTGTTATGGGTGTGAAAACATGTCAACATACTGGTTGGCCCGGTCAGTGCTACTCTGGCCTCACTGGACTCACTAACTGCCTAGTTTATGTCTGTCTGTCTGCTACTTGGATAAATTTGGCCTGGCTTGGCTACGGCCTGTCTGTCTGCTACCCAATTATTTTTCCCCAAGCCGGGACCCCTGAACTCTCTGCTTCTCGGACAGACGTGCAGATCCCACGTGTGCTGTAGTCGTGTCGCTGAAGGTTGGCCCGGTCAGCGCTGCCTCGGTGAGGCAGGGGATATCTGCCGCAGTGTGACTGGGTCGGGCTGTTCAAAAGATTTGTATGAACGGCCATCCACAACAGAAGCATTACTGTATTCAGTTAAGGCTATAGTTGAATAGCTTTGAATATTGAAGGAGCTATTTTACCAAACCCGGAAAAGGGAAAAAAAAATCTCTACAATGATCTAGATATTTGCTATTTCATTTTTGATTCTCTGATTTGACAGTGAATTTAATCCATGGTTTTCCATTTTCGGTGATGCCTGCCTGTTTATGACTCCCAGTTATCTTTCCCAGGCCAAGACCCCCTGCCCCTCATGAGAAAAGATGGAGGCACGATCTTTGCAAGCAAAATGTAAACACATGTAAATACAAACACACATACAAATCATCATTCATATCCCATAGATATCTTTCCATCACTCAGCCAAGTTATGTCTCACACACACATACACACACACACACAGACAAATGCATGCAGGCACATACTGTATAGGCATTTGCAAGCTAATGAGTTCACAAGGGGTTCAACGTCAAACCTCTGGGGGCAAGAAAATGTCAAGGGAGTTACGCAGAGGTGAAGTGGCGGGTATGAGTGTGTCTGTGCTTGCGTACGGTCGTGCATGGTATGTGCATTGGTTACAGCAGTCTCTTTAGTAAGCCTTTATTCCATAAGCACTGTGCCTCTGACAGCTTTGGGTTTGCTGATGTAACATATCGGCCCTCGGATCCCTCAGAAGACGAGAGCTTCAGAGGAACTGAGCGCTCGGAGTATCTGCTGTGTCAGTGAGTAAGGCAACTTGTCAAGAGTAAAGACAACAGAAGCAAATCACAAGACAAGCCGATGGATCAAAAAGACTTCCTGTACAGAAACAGAAGTCATATTCAATACGGCGGTGATATTAACACAGGACAGTTTAGTGCCTTTTTTTTTTCAACCGCAGTGCCGCAGCACACTAAAAGATTGTTAGGTGTGCTGTGGGAAATTATCCAGTTCCACTTAATTGGTCCAGAAAAATTAATTTTGAGTTACACCAAATAATTAAGTTCATACAGTTCCCGTTGAGCATCTATAGTTGCACTATTGTGATAGATGGTAGGAAAGTCAACATCTAATTGCAGTAAATATCTCACCATGCCTGTGGGTGGCGGTAAGTAGGTAGATTAGTAATGACCTTGTTGATTTCATGAGAGTTAAATGTTTAATGTTTCAGGGGGGACACTTTGGTCAAGACTGAAATATCTCAACAACTATATGATGGATGTGATTTTGACAGACATTCATGGGAAGAATGCTGATGACTTTGGTGGTTTAACTTTCCATCTTGTGTCACCATCATGTCCAATTTAAACTCATCCAACACTCCATACTCAAACTGATGACATTCTCAGCAGCCTCAATTTTACTTGACTTAACAATTTTTGGCACACTAGATGCTGAACATGATAGACATTACACCTGCTAAATATCAGTATGTTAACATTTAAAATGTGCAATACAGCCTATGACCTATGGCACATAAAAAAAAAAACAGAAAATACTGGTGTAGTGCAATTTGTCAATCTCCTGTTCATTTTATAAACTGAGCAGTAACAATGTGGCTTCAAAACCAGAGGCAAGGCTAATAATAATTAGACTAGAGGGCAAGTGAGAGGATCATTTATGACTCAACTAAAAGTGTAAATTGGGTGTAGAGACAACCAGGCTGAGGGTGGGTTTTGTCCTGGAACACATATAGAAACTGATCATTTGAATATCGCCAGTGCAGAAATCTGAAACAAAAGTTCACTCGAAGTTCAGGAAAAAATAGCCTTAGTTTCCTATCTTTGCTTTGTGTTTGCTATCATCTCTATATGAGAGTGTGGGAGGCAATGTAATCTTTGGCTTATCTAGAAAAAGATAAATAGAAAAATCTTCTATATCAGGTGCTGTAGACAGTAGTGTGTGTGTGTGTGTGTGTGTGTGTGTGTGTGTGTGTGTGTGTGTGTGTGTGTGTGTGTGTGTGTGTGGAGCATAAACAGGGTAAGAAGAGATGTAATTACGTGAAACTTGAAATAAATAAGTACCGTATGTCCAAGACAAACATTTCATTATGTTGATATGTGTTTTCAAGAGAAGAAGGAATAAAAATCTAGATTAAAATAGAGGCTACACATTAGACTATATTAACATACGCATTTCCTTAAGGTTGACAAAATGGCATTTTTCCAGCGATATTTTTACATGTGACAGTGGAGAATTTGCACATTTTAGCATTTGTGGGGAAATGTTTCAGTAGTGTCATCACAAAGAGAAGACAAGCATTATTACATTACCTCATTATTCAACCCACCCGTGACTCTTCCTCTCTCTCTCTCTCTCTCTTTCCCTTCATCTCATTTTCTTTCTGTCTGTTACCCTACCTCCACTGCTCCACACACATCCTCTATCCTCCAATTCCCTTGGTGGCAGCCAAGGCTCTAACTGACAAGCTTCAAGGGAGACAGAGAGAAAAAGCGATGGCAAGAGAGAGAGAGAAAGAGGTAGAGAGAGGCAGTGATATACGAACAAAAAAAAAAAAAAAAAAGATTCTGGCACCAGAGTACATTGTTTTCGCTCTTTGCCATGTTTCCTATTTTCGCTTTTTTTTTTTACCCCCTCCACCACCACCACCACCACTTCCTCGCTGCTCCCTCCGTCTGCCTTGCTTTTTAGTCTGCGGCGCTCCAGGCAGATCAAAATTCAACTCACTGATGTGTGACTAATGTTAGGACACACAATACGCAGCCACAAACTCTTTGATCATAATTCCATTTAACAGTGAAAATGTACGCCGCAAATAAAGAATGAGAAAGAAAAGAGAGAGGAGGGGGAGAGGGAGGAGGGGGGAAGGAAAAAATAGGGAAATTATTGTGCTTGTTTCTCTGTCTTCATGCCCCATCAAGCTTTAGACAGTCGGCTAAATGTCAGGAAAATGAAAGACATGTGCTGTACACAATTAAGGATTAGTTATTAAAAATATGCCCATAGCAAAGGTGGATGTTTTATTTTTATTTATTTTATTTTTTTAACCTCATTTACATAATGGGGCACATTTATTTAACAATTGCTGTGTGCTGATAATAAATTGGCAGCATGGCTAGAAAATAAAATGCATGCTTACCCCGCGCTGAACCCTGTCATTTGTTGGTTATAATGCAAATAAAACCTTGTTTATTTAGTGCAATGAGTGCAACAAACAAAGTGGCAATGATTGTGTACAGGTTATGATACTTATGAACAACATATGGTCAGGCTCACAGAGATGCACAGTTGAATTCATGGGTGGATTTCAAGCAAAATGCTCTCCTAAATTCCTGAAGTCTGTCGAGTTTTTAAAATGATTATACCAAAATGGTTGGTCTTAGAAAAAGTTACCACATCCACGAAAAGTACTCTAGAAAGCACATATACTTTAGTTTACATAAAGACAGTTTCCTATATGAAGTTTTCAGAGCTTCACGTACAAGAGCACTAGTCGTTTTCTCAAGAACATCGTAATTCAGCCGAGGAGAGTTAGTCTCCTGAGGGAGTCCTGCTGCAATGGATGACTTTTGGTGCCAAGCCCATAATGTGTATTTTCATCTTCTCGCAGGGTATGCACGTAAAGTTACCCTCTTCAAACAAGGATGATAGATTTAAGTTGCACTCAGGAAAGCACACCACTGCAGAGAGCAAGTGAGCAGTCGTGGACAAGGCTAGGAAGTGAATTATCTGGGTGAGCAGATGCTTAAAATTTGCATTTTCTCAGCCTGGCCGGGGTCGGGGTCTCAGGCTTATGGCAGCGAAAGTATATCCATAGAAGATCTAGCTGATGATCTGCATGTTCAGTTTTCATTCCCTCTAGAGTTAAGATACCCCCCCACCCCCCACCTCCCTTCACTGTTCTCAATATGCACATTGTGTGCAACAAAAGGAAATGATATGCTGAACACCAGCCTGTGGAGCTCCTGTAGCTTCCTCCTCCTCCCTGAGGGTTGATAATAATATGATAATGTATGATTGTTTGATGATTCTGGAGAAACAGTAGAATAAAGGCTTTGAAAAACCTCACCCTCAGAAGCCTATGCTGGAGGTCAAAGGCCCCATCTTTGACCTCCAGGATGTAGTTGGAAGTGTCCTTTGAGCAGGGAGGACAACAGGGGCAGGACAACTCCTCATGCAGCCTGTGGGCGCCCCGCTGGTCGCTGGGTTGAGTGAACTTGCCGCAATGTCAGTTTAAGATGGATAACTACGACACAAGCTGGCGAACCTTATTAGAAATAAAAGACAACAAAATCCACCTTGACGCGCTGATTTGCTCCTCAGAGACTGTCTCTGCATCATGAATGGACTCCTTGCTTTCTGAGCTCTCTTTCTAGTCTTGTCCTCTGTGACTTCCATAGTTGAATTTTAAGCAAATACTCGCCTGAATGAGGCTGAGATTTCTAAAGTAAGTAGGTTACCTTTTTTTTAATATTTTTTTAATATTCAGTTAATCTGTTGATTGTGACAAATTTAGCCTTTTTTTCTGTGTAAAGCGCTGTTACACATCACCACATTCAGACAATGTTTTAAATGTGTTTAATCAAAGACTATTTTGAAAGTCCACCAAATACCCCTGAGAACAGGGAGGACTGAAATAAACATCTGAAGCAGAATGAGGCAGCTTGATTTAGTCGAAATGTCCTGGATTTTTTTATGTGTGTGTGTTGAAAGAGAAGGGAAAACAGGAGGTGGCGGTAACCCTCTCTGTCCTGCATAAACATTTATATAAAATACTTTTCCTTGACAAGGAGGGGTAGAGGTTACATCACAGGCATCCTAAGATGTGTGTGTGTGTGTGAAGCTGTCGGCAGCAGCTCTCTCAGCAGGTGGTCTCTAGCACATGTGAATACCCAAAAAGCTGACGCCTTCTGTCAGTGATCACAAGCAGCAAGGTGAGAGAAGAGAAAAAGCAAAAAAAAAAAAAACATGATACCTTCGCCACACCATTGTTCAAAGAATTTCTCCAAACTACAAAAAGTATCTCTGCTGCACGAGGTAACAAATAGTTTGGGAGGCACGGGGTTTAAGTAAATAATGAATTTATTATTGAGGTGATATGCACTCGCTAATAAACATACAGTACAATTGGCCCTCCTGCTGTGAGGAGATTTATGACTGTATACGCTATGGCAGGATCTTCTGCTGGTGCATATGGCGCGTTTCTGAAGTGTGTTTATGAGAGGAAGACAGAAGAGGAGGATGCAGATATGAATGCAAAGAGAGACGGATGATGATGTAAGGGCTGGATGATGAAGGAGATGGATAGTGAGAACAAGGACATCGGTGCTTTACTTTACATATCAGACAATAGCACATGGTATAAGCAACATTGTAAACATCACATAAAACTTACCCCCCTCCTTTTTTTCCCCATTTTCTTTTGTGATGCTTTTTGTGATCCTGCACTGATTTTCTATTTTAGTAATTCCTTAAACACATCTGACACAGTCACCTGCAAGGGCTATACCAGAGTTTTGACCAAGATGGTAACTACCTTTGTGAGACAGGTAACCTTGCATTGATAATGATATGTTTAGTGAATTTTTAATGTAGTTCAAAGAGAGCTTAGCGATGCTGAATACTTCCAACAGTTTAGATTAGACAGTAGGCTTTACAGTGTTTCACCTGCATGGTACAGAGTAGCAATAATAGGTTTTATTTTGAATTGGCTTCACCATCTTTGAGCTGCCGCTGTCGGGTTCATCCCCGTGCACACGTGCGGTCGTAAAGATTTTCTTCCATGCCCTTGTGTCCTGCACAGACCTCCCACAGATCAGCTCGGCATGGTCTGAGTTCTGCCTTCAGTTTTTTCTTCTTCCAAACAGTCAATAAATGAAGAAGGATAAGATGAAGAGGTCCAGCAGTGTCCAGTTGTCATACCAGCTACATCCTCTAGTTGGACCATCACCCTTTGTGCAAGGCTTTCTAAACATCCTGGAGGAGGACCTCAGTGGTCAGATGGCCCGGCTCCATCCATCTCGGCTTCTCTTCCAGCTTTCCCTCCTCCCAATTGGGACCCCTGGAGTTTGATGACAAGGGATCTAGAGCCCCATGTTTGATAAACTCTCTGTCCCCAATGAGACCATGAGCCCCACATCAGCAGATCTCACCTTCTCCACATCATTCTGCTAGCCTCCTTCGTCCCTCAAGGAGAGAAGAGCAATGGGTTTTATTCCCATTATTTTCTCACACCAAAGAAAACTGGCTGATTTTGGACCTGTCTTTTTTTAGCGAGATACAATACAAAGTGGCCATTTCAGAATACATGCGTCCCTGTGATTGGTTCACTTCCATTTACCCTAAGAGATGTATATTTCCACATCCCTGTTATTCACCATAAATGTATTTAGTTTTAAATTAGTTATCTTTACCTTAATTTACCTGAACACCACCACATGAGGAAAATCCAGAGGTGGTGCAGTCGTCTGCGCCTGGATCCCGTTGGTCACAGGAGGTGAGGGATGAACATAATAGCGACAGCTCTTAGAGGACTTCACCTATACTCATTGAATTTGCAGTTACCATAACCAACATTAAGTAACCACAGAGGATTAAATTATATGAAGCTCATCCTGAGTGGATAGACGTCTGTCTTTGTGTTACCCAATCTGGAGACTAAGGGATGAAGATAATTCATCATGTCATTGCTGGTCCCTGGATAAGTGACAGATTAACATGTGTGGCCAGAGACAGGTTGTATCTGTAATGGTGGAACTTATTCCACTACTGAAAGAGTTTAACTATATCTGAAATATGAAATGTGATGAATTAATATTCATTACTGTTTAGAATAAAAAATGGTGTTGCATTGTATTTATACATATTTTACCTGCAGTTAAATAAACATGATGAAATAATGAAAAAGGAATGAAACCAATTACTGTTGACAACATTAATACTGGGATATGTCCATGTGGACGTTACATCACTCCCTTCAACCTTATTCACTGTTTCTACAGATACACATCCACATACCAGTCGACATAAAGAAACTCTGAGTGAAGGTGTGTTGGATGGTGTGTATTAAATGTGTATTTAGAAATATAGTATCATCTGCATACATGCAAGAGTGCCCTGGATTGTCAAGAACAATGTTTTTTGAACCAGCCACAGTTAATGCTATCAAAGTTTCTGTATGGCCTTCGAATGGCTTATCTATGGCTGTAACACTGCCACTGCTCAAATTCCCTAAACACGACATAATTAGTCTAAATACCAAAGCCTGCGTGAGATAGCAGATATCTGCTGCACAGTAGAACAATGCACCATGTTGCAAAGGATTAATTAATCTCCTCTGTTTGAGGACAGAGACAAATTCAGTCTGTATCAGTGGCTTTCAAAGATCCCACATCTTCATCCATTAGCACACTGTTGTCTTGAAGTAGTGTGAAAGAACAGCATAATTTATGTAAATGCTGCTGACCCAGGAAGGACCAGAACTTCTGTGAAATATTTCCAGCAGTCTACTGGCTGCTCTTAAGGGAAACATGGGCCTACCCATTTAAGCAGGTGTAGTAATAAAGTGACCACTTAATCTACGTTCAGCCTTCGCTTATTGTATAAATAAAAAAACTGTATCAGACTTTAGAAGAATAGCAGCACATAATACTTCTTTTATCTGCTTACATGATCTCATAGTAATTGCATGTTGCGTGCTGTGTAGCTCACCTATACTTGGCTTTTCCATAATGACTTCTGAGAGGTTAATTGAATAAAAATGGCTAATTGTCGCACACATTTTGTAGCATCTAAGAATTAGAAAAGCTTATTTATAACCTAAGGATGGCTAGGTTATGTGGCCTGGGGCACATGTTACTTATTGGAGCACAAATTAGTGACACGGTGAGGCAAATTAAATCTGAAATGACCATGCAAATTCAAATTAAGGCTGCATTTAGGCATACATGTACACATACAAGCACGCAGATGCACAGTCAGACAGAGCGGTTTGTTGGTAAGTATAGCTGCGGGATGTTTCATATGAATTCCTAATTTAGCGTTTTAACTCCAGGGAAGGAGGAAGCCTACTGTAAAATGATTATGTTAAAATGACAATGTAGGGAACAAATATTCACATTTCAGTATTAAAGTATAATTCATAATGCCTAGCCATGTGCATTTATATGCCATTAAATAATATGATGTGCATATTAAAGAGATAAAATAACACAGTAATGAGCAATAGAATATACAATATGGTATTAATGCAAAGTAAATATGGATTTATGGCTTTAATAATTTGTTAAATGAAGCTAAACACATTTTTCAAAGTAGCCTTAGAATAATGCTTAGATAATGAAACTGTAATATGTGAAACAGATCATGAACAGAACACGTGCTGATTGCAGCCTGTCTTGGTTTTTCTGGACCACATACATTTCAACATAAACTAGACACCAGTGTAAAAGGTACAGGTAATGCTCCTGAAGCTGTTTGCTAATGGCTAAAAATTGCCTGATGAATAATAATGTGGGAACATAAGCAGTTTAGCAGTTGCAGAAAACGTGTGCAGAAACAAACAGAAACGCTTTGATGACTCCCGTTGGTGGACGACAAATGAGAAAAACCTTTTGCTCATCTTCTCAGCTCTCACTAATAACATTCACTCAAATCAATGGTCATAAGGCTCAAGGATCACATAAATGCTAACGTTCTCTACAGCAGCACCTTATGCCTTCTACACTGCTTTTTTGAGGGAGAGAAAGGCTTTGACATAATTGTCAGAGAGGCCACAGCACTTGCACAGACCACTTATAGACATAGTTACATTTAAGAGGAGTAAACATTATGTGTCCTGGAGACTGAATTACACTTTACACTTGAATGTTTTCTGAGATTTATGTATCAAGTTGCTAAGAATAATTCGAGTGTGAGAAATATGGTCAGAGAAGAAGTAAATGTACTGTAAAATTCTTCCCACAGTCATGTGTTTCCAGGGTTAGGGTGTGTGTTAATAGAATATTGACCTGGAAAAACGTAGAACACTGGGAACATAGATATGCTCCCCTGTAAAAGATGAATGTGCTGAATGCATGTCATGTTCAACCAGGAACTACTAAACATGAGATGAAACCTTTCTGCTGAGAGTGAACGCATCCCAGCCAGCGTCCTTGTATGAGACATGCACGCGTGTATACAACATTAAATGTTACTGGTGGAGCTGATAGAAGGCAAACACACACTACTTCCACTTGTCCTTGATAAATAATTCTCTCTCTAACACCTGGAAAGTATATAATTTGATGTTGCAGGTGTACGCATCACTGTCGTTTTTACAGCTTATGTTGAGCAGAAACTTTTACTGTTAAGTATTATTGACAGAAAATGGTGACAGCCGTGGTAAAAATATGAACAGTGAAAGAAAATTTGCAACATTGCACATGATATATGTTGAATTGAATTGTGTGAAAAATGAAAGACAGAGCAAAGATGAAGACATTGCTATTGAAGCTGAGTCACTCCACCTCCAAAAAGAGCCTCTAAAGATAAGATATAAATTAAGTAATTTTGACAATATAAGGACTTTACTATAAACTGTTGCCAGGATATTTTTTGGATTGTTCATTAGCATAAACATACATTACAATACAGTGCTGTGGTAATGTTTTAATTCTACATCTGTTAAATACTAACTGCAGTGCTGATATGATCTGAGTATATCATATTATTGTTAATATATATCATTAAAATGTAGCATTGTGAGATCCATTGAGCACACATATCATACTGCAGTCTGCTGCTTCCTGTCCGATTAAACATGTTTTGCTGAAACAAGCCCCCTACCAGTTACTTTTAATGAGTTGACAAATTCTCTAAAGGAAAAGTGTTCGTCTCAAGGACAAAAACACACATGCACAATTATAGTAACGTGTACACACTCAGAAACGCATACAGAACGCAAGCACATGTTTTTGTGTGTGCTATAAATATTCACACATAAACACGCTAGCGAGTCTGTAGCTTAGGAGCTGTCATTGTCTTAGATTTTGCTTAAAAGTGGCTTAATAAGCTGGATGTCAAAATACATACAATTTAAAAAATATTAATATGATATTCAGAGGCCTCTTTGTTAAACAGAAATGAACGCCTCTCTACAGCAGAATGTCTTCATTTCAATGTAGGCTCTCGTAATTATAGTGTGTTTTTGTGCTGTCTTAAGATTAAGAAGGTCATTAAATGGCCCTTTTGTGTGTAAACCTGCTTCACAAAGAATCAGAAACCAGAAAAAAATGATGCTATGATATCACACGGCTCTGCCTCTCCTTATGTAAAAGGGAAAGTTTGGGCTGAATGGCCAACTGGGACAAACATGCAATTTACATCTGACAGCATTTAGCACTTGGACTTGGGCAGAGCCACTCAGGACAGTGGCTAAATGGGGAAGATCGTCAGTCTACAGCAAGATAATCTTCACTGGCTTGTTAAAGAGCTTTAATGTCATAAAACATATTTAAAACATGATAACAAAAACTGTTGGGAAAATAGGGTGAAAGTTGAAAAGACTTCAGGTGCTGGCTGGAGAGAGATGGAGGAAGTTGGGCTCGAGTCTTTCTGAAATCAGCTGCTGTTAGCTGGAGGTGATCCACATGATCCACAAGGCCCCAGAGATTCCACAGGAAATGGCCACTGGACACACAAACATTGTTGCGTTTGCACAGGTTTCCTTCAGGTGCTCAAGTGTCCTCCGTCCACAAAAATGCCGGTCAGGTGAAGCGAAGGCTGTGAATTGCCTACAGGTGTGAATTTGCATGAATGTCTTTCCCTGCCCTGCTGCAGTGCATGCTGGGATAGCCCACAGCCTCCCCGTGACCCTGAAGAGGCATATGTGAATATAGAAGATATAGGAATGAATTAATAATACAATGACTGGATAAAACATGCGGATATTAAAAATCAAATACATATTCTGGAGCTCGATAAATATCTGATTCCACCCTTTGGTTTTGGTGAGAATTAAATTTTTACGTACTTTGTCTCTCTGAGACTAGAGGAATAGCAGATGGATCCCGAAATGTCTTCCACTTAGCTTATAGGCAGGTCGTATGCGGTGCTTTAAAAAGAAATAAAATCCATTCTGGATGTACTGTTAGCTATTCTTTAATGAATAGTAAAAGTAGCTAAGTGGATTTATTTAATAAATAAAGGATCTCTTTGCTTTAAAAACACACTGTGTTTAAGATTACACTTCAAACTGTCTTGAATATTTTTGTTCTTTTTTAGTTCAGGAAATGGGACAAATGAAAATAAATCTGTTGTCCTTTGTGTGTGTATGTGTGTGTGTGTGTGTGTGTGTGTGTGTGTGTGTATGCCTTTAAGTTCAACATCAGGATGTTGCCCTAAGCGTTTCCTGACATCTCACGGCATCCTTTCTTGCCTGTCTTCTTCTCTGCATTTCCTGTCTTCCTCTCTTCTTTTCGCAGTTGTTTGCCCCAATCCTTGTCTCATTGCAGGGTTTTTACTTCAGGTCCTAAACTCTTTTTTTGTCTTTGAACGATTGACCCATTTGTTGCCTCATATTCACATTTATTGAAAGAATCACCATATTTCCAAAGATGATTTTAATGTTACTCTGTTTTTGGTTACTTAGTTTAAGACAAACTCAAAGTCTCTCGATAGGTTAAGCACCATAGAAAGCTCTAGTGTACATTTCAATATACAGCATCTCAAACTACAACCTTTCTCTTTACTTGCCTTCCCGTTTCATTTTAATTTCACTCTTCCCTCCCCCCTTCGCTCCTTTTCTGTCCCAACCCGCTCTTGCTCCTACTTCTCCCTCCATCCATCCTCACGTTCGCTCTCCTCTCTGTCTTTTCGTGCAGTGCCAGGTCCTGGTGGTTGGTGGTTCCCTCTCTCCAGATGGCCCACTCTGATCATTTATTGATGACAGGAGAACAGAGGAAGGCCTTCCCAGCTGCTGCTGCCTGGCACCCCGCTCAGTGTGCCCACATACACAAACACACAAATAAACACAGACACACATATTCACACAATGGCTCTCTCTCTCTCTCTCTCACACACACACACGCATGCATGCAGTTATTGGAATAGACTCTGTCTCGCATGCAAACAAAAATCCTTCCCTTCGTCTCTTTTTTTTGCACTGTCACACGTTTCTGCATTGCTCTCTTTCGAACTGTCAGGCGCGACTGTGTGCTGCACTTTTGCATCCTCTCCCTCCCTCCACCTCTCTCTTCCTGCCTCCAGCTCTCCCTCTTTCACCTCCTGCTGTGGTGTTACTGACTCTGTCACACAGGAACAGACAGAAGGAGAGACAGAGGGTGGGAGGGGGGAGAGAATGTGAGAGCTCGAGAGTAGCGCGTAAGATTTTTCAGAGTTTGCAAATGCAGTAGGAGCGAATGTGCCGCAGCTTATGTAAAAAGATCTTTTTGAAGAAACGAGAGCCCTCTCGGTAATAAGTAATATCAAAAAATGTTTAAAATAAAAAATTCCACCGTGTGACCGCTGCAAGTCGCTCTCGGGAAGCTGTTCTGCAACATCCCTTCAGACCAAAACACTGCAACCAGTTTGTCTTCAGCATCCTCAATTCCTCCAATGTCACATAGAAGCCTTCCCACTGACTGACTGCAGGAGCTTGTATCACACTTTCACATTAAGCGTTTTGAAAGAAAGATATTTGCTGCCTGAGTTTTGTTCAGGAGCAACATTTTTCCTGCTCAATAAAGTGCTGCATTCTTGGATCACTTAGACGTCATAGGGAGGTGGTCTGGCTGGATGGTCAGCTTAAACCAGAGACTGGACTTGAGGCGTCCTGAGTCCTGAATGTGGTTTGCTTTTGGACACTAAAGCACTTTGGCTAACTTCAGATTGAGAAGCAAATATTTCATGCTAAGAGCAAATTGCAGGAAATATAGGAAAACACATTAAATAAACTTTTAGTCAACATTGTAAATCTGTTCATTAGCAACATCTCAAAAGAAACAAAGTAATGTAGTTTAACAGTATATAAACATACTTTGTAGGATACAAGCTTATATTATCACCCTGAACCCCTCATCTGCTTCTGCAACTACAGTAAACCATTCTTCATGTACTCCACATTAGTCTCTTGCCATTGAGTAACACCCTTTTCTTTGCACTGACTTGGCTCCAACATTAAAGGTGTCCTGTCGAGTTTTTGTGTAAATATACAAAAGTTATGTTTGCATTCATTGTTGCACCACACCACGTCGTGTGTGTCCTTGCGGTTTAACAAATGTGTCAAATGTATTTCCTTCTTTAAAACACTTTTGCAAAAACTGGTTTTTAGAATTTTTTAAAAATTTTGCATCATTTACTCGCTCACATATGTGCACATGTCTCCCTGTGCAAAATCCAAACAAAGCATTTTTAAAAACTGCCCCGTGGTGCTACTAGTGGTCAAAAACTCCACATGGTACCAGTCAATTTGAGAACTAGGCCTGCTACTGTAGCTTTATCCAAATCTGCAGGCCATACCTCAATTCTCATGATGGACCGGTCTGAACAAAGAAGCAAAAACTGTGGTGCGAATAATGTCAACAAAACACAAGATGAAAAAGTGGTCTGCAACTCCTGGTACTGCCTATGGGGAGCTGTGTCTGTGTTCTTGAGGAAGTGTAGTCTGCAGAGATGCAAAGCACTTTTCTTTATGTTTATTTACAGATTTCTTTCTTTCCCCCCCTTACCATATGTTTTTTATCTAGTTTCCTCTGTCCTCTCTTTTGTTCGTGTCATCCTCTCCCCAAGTCATGTGGGTCCAAAAGTTTTCAAGCAGAAGTGGAAAAACAATGTCAGAACACAATGGAGAGAGTCAAATTCTCTGTGGCAAGACGGTTTTCAAAGCGTGGTTATTTCGGTTTTAAGTTGTGTGAAGGACACATGGCATGCATGTATGCCTCTGCCGTCCAGGGCCAGGGAGATTTCTCTGCAGTCCTCTTAGATCCAGAACTCTCTGAGAAAACTTACTGACATGATATCCTTGAAAGAAGAACACAGAGACGGTAGGACGGTGAGCAGGATTTTTATATACGTCCAGGTTTTGTTACACAAAGCCCAGCATAAGCACATGTGTCCTTCCTGTGACTGTGTCATAAATAGCCTGAACTGAGCATTCTGCGACTTTGAAGTTACACATGGGAGACTGCTGTGATATACAGCTGGCTTCAGCTGGGGTACCCCAAGAGATGCATGAAAATGCACACACACACACATGCACAAGCATATTCTGTCATACATCACATGCACACACATGCACACACAACAGCAACCCCCGGAGGTGTTGTCATCCTATCTCCGGAGCCCAGAAAGAAAAGGTGTGTGTATATGCATGTGTGTGTGTGTTTGAAAGAGAGAGTTGAATCATGATTTAAAGGTAAATTAGGACCGACAACAGCCATCTAATTTGTTAACTCAGTATGTGGCATGTATTTGCTGTACTGGGAGGAAAATAACAGAAATCAACTCATGTGGCTCATAAATTACAGACTGTATAAGTAGTTTCACTTTTCATAAGATAAGATAAGATAAGATAACTTTTATCTTATCTTATCTTATCTTATTCATGTGTTTGTTTTTAAATATACATCAAGTGTTAGGTTTTCAACATTAAGATAAATATCTATTACTGTCTGTTTTGCAGTTTTCCTCAGATATATTTACCATCAAGTGGCAGCATTTTATTCAGCAAACTATAATAATGCTGCCGTACACACACACATCCTCTGATGTGCGGAGTGGTCAGTGCTTGTTTATTGTACATTATAACACTGCATGGTAGCAAACGTGCTGTAATCTGTGGCAGGCTCATTCATCAAGAGCATGCAAAAGCACCTCTAGGTGGCACCGTCATTATGTGTGAAGCTGAGCGGGTTGAGTGGCTGTGATGCAGAGTTACAACAGCATTTGCAACAATAATCAGTCAGTCATTTTGTAAAAGTGCTTTGTACAGACAGCAAGTGTGTTCAGCTTGAAGAAAGGGATGTTTTCTCATAGTCTCCCATCATGAAATAAGGACTTCACAGAGAAAGAGCCCAGCTGATCTGTGACACAGAACATAATCGTGCCATATAATATAATAACATGAAATAGACAGTTCCTCCCTCAAACACAAGAGGAGTGTCTTATGAGGAGAAGGTGCAATTCTTGCTACAGTTCCCATAGACATGGGTCTATGTCAGGAAACATCTGCAAGTCTGTGGAAGAGGTTACAGAGTTGGAGGACAGGATGACAACCACTGTGTGCGTGTGTGTGTGTGTGTGAACCCACACATGTGCATATTAGGCACTGAGGACAGGTTGACAGCCACAGAACCCTGCTGTGGTTTAATCCCTTCAGAAGTGACTGAGGGTCATATGCAGGGGCACATGTGTGTGCTTGTGTGTGTACATGAAAGAGAGGGATTGTGTGTGTGTGTGTGTGTGTGTGTGTGTGTGTGTGTGTGTGTGTGTGCATGCAAGCAATCACACACATGCACTTACAGTTCGCACACACACTTCGACATAGGTATTTCCAGCTACACACAGTCGGGTTGGGGAGAGTTGAGGAGCACAGAGGCCCCACTGTATGTCCAAAGCCAACTGTACATTCCTTTCTGTCCCACTGGACCTTCTACTGCACACAGCACCACATCTGGATAACTGAAACAGCCCCTAGACGTACCTGTGTCCGTATGTGTGTGAGAAAGTGTGTGAGAGGAATGAGGCTTCAAGTCGTACACCTCAACTGTGGTTTACAGTTAGTTTTTCATATTGAAGTTTTCATTGAAATTTCAGAAGCCAGGTTCGGGGTTTTTTTGCACATCCTGTCTTTTTAAGGTCACTTGTTGTCTTGCTTTCTCAGTCACCGCTTTTTTTGGTTCACGAAATTTCAAGCATACAATTAGATTTTTTGTATTCTGAACAGTGTTATATAAATGTCTTTTAAACAATCTTTGAATTATTTCCTTTCAGTCCTTTGTAAGTTTGCACAGTTTAAAACATTCTGCTGCTTAAAGTCAGTTTGAAAATCATCATTCATAAAACATGTTCATGAAAAAAGATTACTGATGCTTGCACAAAATCTGCAGTTATACCACTTCTCCTTTATGTGTAGTTTTAAAATTTGTGACTGACACTTAAAAAAGATATGTATCTTTTATATTTGATGAGGGATTAAGTTTGAAATATACTATAACTATAATGAATAGCATATAATTAAAAAGGCCCTTTTCGTCTTGGCAGATAAGATGAAAAGCGAACAAACAAGAAAGAAAGAAAAGAGTGGATGAGCGAGCGTGAGACACAGACATGCATAAAGATCTGTACCACTGAATGAGTTATAACAGGCTGCCATGTCTTGCTGAGAGCAGCAGGCTTGGAGCTGAATCATAAAGAGTTCTGCTGCAGCCCTGAACACTCTGGACATGAGCTTATGAAACACTGCAGAGGACTGATTAAGATCTGTGTGTTGGAACTATTTGAAATTTCTCTAAGACTAAAAAAGTACACAGCTGGGGGTTGATTCAGAGTTGAGCTACACATAGCACAGAGAACAAAGTGCAGGATCAGGACCACAGTCCAGATCCCGATCATATGTATCATTGCTCTTGTGCCCCTCTATTGGCAAAACCAATTTCTACCCCCCTTTGCTTTAAGGGCTGCAAATTCCCCTTCCCTGATTTTCTCATCTTCTTTGAAATGTGTTTTCTTAAATATAGTAATGTTTTCTTAGAGATATTGTACTGAACATCCTACATACACGTAATCAAACCTTCTGAGCAGAACACTTTTAAAAGCTATACGGTTCCATTTAAAACTCTGTGCTGTGAGTATTTCCTGTAGGTTCAGTAAAGCAGCAGGGTCCTAATGAGTCAGTGAGGGAAGATGGGGAATATGAAGGTTTAATTAAGTGCATGCTTACCATGGAAATAAGTATGTGCTTGCAAAAATAGTCAAGGTGTAATTGACATTATGATCAAGTAAAAAAAAAAAATGAAGCAGAAAGCCTCTACTAATTATTGCAGCATTAAAGTGTTAAAAATATGAACTAGCTGGCTGATATC
This sequence comes from Centropyge bicolor, assembly GCA_037975185.1. Taxonomy (NCBI): domain Eukaryota; kingdom Metazoa; phylum Chordata; class Actinopteri; family Pomacanthidae; genus Centropyge; species Centropyge bicolor. Next base: position 2,969,068 of record JBBMOC010000038.1, on the reverse strand, counting down.
TGTAGTCCAAGTAGCTAAAAGGATTTAATAAGACTCATCTGTGAGTATTTAACATTAACAAAGCAGCAGGTCTAATGAGACGGTGAAACAGATGGAGCTCCCAAACACATGGTGGATTTCAGACCACTCGTCTGGGAGGTCTTTGTTAAAGAGCCTTCTTAAGGATCATAAGGTGTAAATAGAAGCTTCCCAGGTCATATCAATGCAGAAATATATTTGAAGAGCATCACGTTACTGTAGTTTGCCGGCTTAAAATTCACGCTATATATTTCATGGTGCAGCATTGTGACATAAATCACCAGCTGCGCTCCTAATCTTTTTAAACTTCCCAGTTATTCTCCTCTGTATACTGTCTGAAAAACTATCATTAGAATGATATTTTAAGGAAAAGATCAAATCTCCTCAAAGATATATCAGCTCATTATATTCAGGCAATCTTGTGAAATCACTTCCACCCTCTGGGGCTCACCGACTTTAAACACTGTGGCAGAAAATCTGACATCAACGCCTGCCGGAGCATGTCATGATGTCATGCTTTGACTTAATGTTACAACTTCAAAGTTCATATTTCATAATCTCAATAGAAAATCATCAGAAGCACATGGGTCGTTACTTTTTATGGCAGCTTTAATTCATCTTATTGTCTCGCTGCCAGACACATCTCTTCAGGGAAACCAGTGGCAAACAGGAATAAAGGTTGAGAGAAACAATCAGAGGGGTTTTGTACTTTGTCAACCAATCCAGAGTGGGTTTAAAAATAGAGTTTTGATCTCTGGTTCTCCTTATGATCATGTTATATTAGAGAGAAAATAAATAATGTTTTTGTTGGTTATTGCACTGGAATATTTATGTAATCCACAGTGAAGGTAGAGTCTGGTAATCCCTCATCAATAATACATTATGTTTTACAAAACCTAAAAGCTTCTACTTCTCTGCTCAACAATGAAGCAACACAACCTGACAATGTGCAGTTTAGGGCATTGTTAAAACCTTACATACAGATCTAATCTATCTACAGGCAGCGCTGAAAAACATTGTTGAACTCTCTCTCAAAATGCAGAAAATGTGTGCTATTACAGATGAAGAGCCTCTTTAATGCAGCGGTATTAATGCTACTGTAAATCACAGCTGTGTAGGGTTTAGACAGGAGGTGTCACTCCTGTCAGGTGAGGTGGCAGGATGTTTTTAGACAGCACAAAACATCTGATCTGATCGTGGTGGTTTTCAAACAAGGCAAAGTGAACCAGATTTGTAGTAAATGTATCTGTAGTTATTTTGCATAGGTTTGATTTAATAAGCAGATCCCAAGCTTCATTTTGAATATATTTAAGATAAGATAAGATAAGATAAGATAAGATATGCCTTTATTAGTCCCACAATGGGATTAACTAGAGTAGACGTATTAACACTTTAACTATAATAAAAGTACTGACAAATTAACTATAGAAATATACAAGTACAAACAGTGCAAACCAGGCATGACAGTATTAATAAATTAACACAGAATATGAAATATGGAAACAACATACAGTATGTACTATATACAGGATGAATTGAGATGAAATGAAATGCAACAGTAGTGTGTTCACTCAAGAGATAATAGAACTTTTTTTTTCTGTCAGTACTGGAATTTAGAAGCCAAACTACAAATGTGGCCAGATTGACTTTACCACACTTAAAAGCTGTCTTTTTGTACATGACTGTATCTGTATTATACAACATGTCCCACATGAACCATCCCACCAGCTATACAGTAATCAGTCAACAGGTGGAGCTATTCCTCACGAGATGGACCACAGACTGTTAACCAAGCATGACCCACTGTGAGGTCTTGACTGCAGTCTACTAATGTGAGCCAAAGTCTGGGATCACTTGCAAGACAGGTGGCCACGATGCCGGCTTATGTGTTACATTCCCCGCTCGGTTATTGCACAGTTTTCCATACACGTGTTTACAGATGCAGTTTAGAATAGCACTGAGGGTTTAGTACCAGGCTTTGAGAGGTGCATTCACAGCACTTTTCCAGTGCTCACACAACCTGGTGGAGCAGTTGTTTTTGAGGACCAGGGCTTGAGTGACAACTGTGTGGCACCGATAAGCTCGAGGTATGAATTATACTCAAGTCAGATGCAAAAGCAGACATTGTTGTAACAAAAGAGATTGTAATACATTCTCCTACAGTTATGACACTGGGCAGAGAGGACAGAAGAGGTAGGCAGGAGAAAAAGAGAGATAGTAAGATCCCAATGTATTAGTCAAATTGTCTACCTTTAAAGCAGGTGCTCAGATATAGAGTTTGCCTGCAATCAGGAAGTACAAAGAGTAAACAGTGTGTGTGGAGTACAAAGCCAAAATTGTGTGAGGAAACATTGGTGATGTGTTGCCAGCCAGTTTAACACACACTCTAATCCTAACTTCCCATTAAAAGAGAAAGTGATGATGGCTTTAAAAAAAGTTTTCCTATAACCTTTAAAAACTTATTTTGCACTGTCAAATGTTTTTCTTTCTCTAATCGTACTTTAATTATTTTCACAGATACTATTTGAGCTTGGACTCATCCCAAGTTTTCTCCACTAACAAAGCCACAAGGGAAAGGTCATGTGAGTATGTGTGAGTGTGTGTGTGTGTGCACCTATGAGGCTACTACAACATGTGGGAATCAGCTCATCATCTCTCATGTTTATTCATAATTTTCTCTCTCTTCTCTGTCTGTCTGTAAACACTTTTTCATCAAAATTCTTTGTGCAACAAATTCTTTGAAGGACATTGCCTTTAGGTACATCTGCCTTCAAAGCGCTGCCTCTCTTTTTCTCTCCTTCTGTCTGTCTCTGTCGATCTCTTTAATGCTAAGCCTACACATGTGTAGCGGGAGAACAAAACTCCTAATTTCACATCCCCATTGTTCAAAGCCCTGAGCACATAGAGATGTAGAGCTGTTTGTGTGTGTGTGTGTGTGTGTGTCTATCTGAGACTTTAAGTTGCCGCTTTGGCTACAACAGGGCTGAGTTTGAACCAAAATCCTACAAAGAAGTTTCAAATCTGGCTTGGCTCCTCTGTTCAGCTGTGGTGGGTGCTATCACACACACATACACTCAGAGTTGTGGTGGGAACGCTATCAAAGAGAGAGATGCCTGCGAGGCACAGCAGCCTCAAGCCCAAATTGATTTACAGAGTGAGAGAGAAAGAAGTAGAGGAGGGGAAAAAGGAAGCAAGTTAGATTTAGGATGTAGGAAGCACAGAGACAGAGAGATAGCGAGAGAATAGATTTTAGGATAAATGTTAGTATGCCCATCTAAACTGAAAGCTTGTTAAAATAATATGGCCCTTGTTAAATCATATTTTTCATTCTTGGGGCTTTTAAGGATTTAAGGATTAACAAATCCTGCTGCTCTATCCCCCTTGATGCTTCGGTTGTGTTTATTTCAACCTTGAATTCCAAAACTTAATTTCACAGCTAAGCTTTGCTCATTACGACGTTATCAGCCCATATCTTTATTGATTTACTATGCTAGGTCAATTCAAGACAACACTGTATACATCCAGATTTTCACTTAATGCAAAAGTTAACAAGTTACAAGTTTTACTTTATTTCTGGTTTTGGACTATAGATCTGGACCCAAAGGGGGGCTTAGCAGGTAACAGCAGCCATGTGCTTGCGTGCTTGAGCCCCCATGTGAGACAAATACCTTAAACCTGTGTTTCAGGATGAGAGGACACATGTCTTGCTTGAGTCAGTGCACAGTAAAGTGTTCAGAGTGAAGTGACCGGGGTCTACTTACTGGGGCCTGATGGAGAACTTACATGAGTGCTGCAGAGGAGTACTTCAGTGTGTGAAAACACTGTCAGACACGGGGGCTGTGTAGAGGTTTTTTTTCATTCATGAAAATCTTTATTATTATGTGGTTAAAATTGTTTAACTGTTTGTGCCTTGTGTTGTCTTTAAGGCGCACATGTGACTTAATGTGACTTGCTTAAAAGCGATATTTAGACTTAGATAAAATTTGGATAAAATAAGTAATTGATCGACCAACTTGCATGATACTTCTAATCAATGATATTTGATTAGGGATGAGCGAGTACACCACTATCTGTATCTGTATCTGTTTACCATCTACATTATCTGTATCTGTATCCGTATTCGGAGTGGGCGGTGCCTAAACCGGAAGTTGGTGCAGAAATGGGTGGGGCTTAAAACGGTACATTATTTTAAGTCTGAAATTGATCTGGATTGATCAGAAGTTGCTAATCTACTGTATTCAAAGCCTATATACAGTATATCTCCATAATATTTATAATATTATTTTCATGAACTGCAGAGATAAAGTGTCAGATACTGCATGCAGCCACATACAATAAAATATTAATAGAGGCTACTTCGTGTGTTCAGCTATATGTGTGTATGTGTATAAGTGGTCTGTAAGACTGTTTATTTTTTAATGATCTGTGTGAACTTCATGATTCATGCAAACATCCAGTGATGGCAAACAGGGAAATAATATGTCAGCCTTGTTCACCGTATTCTTCTCAAAAGCACAGTGTTAAGTACGAGCAAAGTTTTTCAACTGACTTCATATCACCAGCCAAACTAGGAGCAAGCAGACGGTAAAAAAAAAAAAGTGTCTGTGTAAGGAGGGGCGGGCGCTGTGTGTGACTGGCCAATCACAGAGCGCGAAGACAGTCAGTTACACAATGAGGATTTCCCTTCAGCACAAGCACGGATGTTGACGGATTTTACTCCTATCATAATCGTATTTCGTCAAAAAGGCTTTATCCGTAACGGATACTTGTCTGAAACGAGTATCCGGCTCATCCCTAGTTTCAGAGATATTAAGCCTTCACATGCTTGTGGACCAGTAAAAAACGCTGATGTATAGTATGTGATTTTTTAAGGTGAATTTTTTGCACCATCTCAGATTTGCTTCATATTTTTTATTGTAATGTCCTTGTTACTAATAGCTGCTGTGCAAAATTTCAGGCCAATATCTCCACTAGTTTCAGAGATATTAAGCCTTCATGTGCAGGTGAACTGGTGGTTCAGTCATATGAGTGTCTGACTCGAATACTGAAGGCCGTAGGTTTGATCGATATTAAGCCTTCACATGCATGTGGACCAGTGAAAAATGCTGATGTATATATAGTATGTGATTTTTTTTAGGTGAATTTTTTGCACCATCTCAGATTTGCTTCATAATTTTTTTCTTTTAATGTCCTTGTTACTAATAACTAGGGATGAGCGAGTAAACCACTATCTGTATCTGTATCTGTTCAACCATCTATATTATCTGTATCTGTATCTGTACTCGGAGTGGGCGGGGCCTGGGCCGGAAGTGGAAGCGGACATGCTTTGTGTGTTCAGCTATATGTGTGTAAGTGGTCTGTAAGACTGTTTATTTTTTAATGATCTGTGTGAACTTCATGATTCATGCAAACATCCAGTGATGCAAACAGGGAAATCACCGTCCAAACTAAGAGCAAGCAGACGGTAAAAAAAAAAAAACCCAAAAAAACGACCGGACTGGAGGCAGTGACCGACGCGACACGAGCCGTTTTCATCTCTGTCTTGTCAAATGCACCACGTACGTTATGAGAGACGTGTCTGTGTAGGGAGTAGGGATGAGCGAGTACACCACTATCTGTATCTGTATCCGTATCTGTTTAACCATCTACATGATCTGTATCTGTATCCGTATTCGGAGTGGGCGGGGCCTAAACCGGAAGTGAGTGCAGACATGGGTGATGCTTAAAACTGTACATTATTTTAAGTCTGAAATTGATATGGATTGATCAGAAGTTGCTAATCTACTGTATTCAAAGCCTATATATAGTATATCTCAATAATATTTATAATATTATTTTCATGAACTGCAGAGAGAAAGTGTCAGATACTGCATGCAGCCGCATACAATAAAAATATTAATATAGGCTACTTTGTATGTTCAGCTACAGCTATATGTGTGTATGTGTGTAAATGGTCTGTGAGACTGTTTATTTTTTAATGATCTGTGTGAACTCCATGATTCATGCAAACATCCAGTGATGGCAAACAGGGAAATAATATGTCAGCCTTGTTCACTTCTTCTCAAAAGCTCCGCGTTCAGTGCGAGCAAAGTTTTTCAATTGACTTCATATCACCAGCCAAACTAAGAGCAAGCAGATGGTTAAAAAAATAAAAATAAAAAATCGGAGCGGAACGGAGGCATTTACCGACGCGACGCGAGCCGTTTTCAGCTCTGTCTTGTCAAATGCACCGCGCGTATGTTGGGAGAGACGTGCAGAGACCATACAGTCTATGGCAGAGACGTGTCTGTGTAGGGTGGGGCGGGCGCTGTGTGTGACTGGCCAATCACAGAGCGCGAAGACAGTCAGTTAGTCAGTTACACAATGAGGATTTTCCTTCAGCACGAGCACAGATATTGACAGGTTTTACTCGTATCATACTTGTATTCGTCAAAAATGCTTTATCCGTACCGGATACTCGTCTGAAACGAGTATCCGGCTCATCCCTACTAATAACTGCTGTGCAAAATTTCAGGCCAATATCTCCACTACTTTCAGAGATATTAAGCCTTCACATGCATGTGGACCAGTAAAAAATTCTGATGTATAGTAGGGGAGACCGGGGCTAGTTGTCACACTTTTTACACTCATATATATATATATATATATATATATTGGAATCAAAACATCATATTACAAAAAAACATGTACCAAATGGTATCTCAGGTATATATTTTGTATTCATGTCGTTTTCATATCTTGTATCAGTGCAGAGTTATAAGTAATCTAATGGAGATTGTCACCATGTGACAAGTTGCCCCACCAATGGGTAAGTTGTCACACTATGTGGGGTATGAAGTCACATTGGATTTTGCAACCAATAAAATAAGGACAAAATTATTGTTATTTTTTTTAATTGAAAGTGAATAAATGACAATAATTCACTTTCATTACTCATGAAATAACATGAAACATGAAATAACATAAAATATTATGCAACATGCATTATGAAACTGACACTTAAACTGGTCCTGGAACATCTCACTAGTCAGACTCCACTCTGAGTTGCAGACCAGGCACAGAGACTCATCTTCTTAGGGGCAATCTGAGACATAAGATGGCGAAAATTGTGTCTCCAAGAACACATCCCTGTTGTAAGGCTGAATCCCTGTTGTCACATGTGACAACTTACGACAACTTACCCCCAAATGACTGTGACAAGTTGCCCCAAATGACCATGTTTGCTAATGCTAGCTCTATCTTAAAGCTAGCTTAAATCAGAACAATGACTAAGGTCTGACTGGATGCCTTAATATCCACTTTAACAAGTCCACATGTATAACTGCAAGGATTTTTATCTGAATGAAGCTTCTTTAAAAAAATATAGAGTAAAAAATTTTTACTTTGGGTAGTGGAAATTTTTTAATTGGTGGTCATCTCAGCTTACAATGTGTTGTCCTCTTCTCACTCAGTCCATGAGACCTGACCACACAAAGGAAGAAAACTAGTATTCCACTTTTTAGTTGCGCCCCTGGTGGAGAAGATAATTGCAATGTGACAACTTACCCGTGTGACAACTAGCCCCTGTCTCCCCTATACCATGACATTTTTTTTGGGTGAATTTTTTGCATGTTTCAAATTGATCTTAAAACTACTCAGAACCAGTCAAGGTTTCATTTTGAGCATGAAATTGTTGTTTTTGGGAGAGTCAAAAACAATGCTTTTTGCACAGTCAATGAGTTGACGCCAAAGCGAAAAAAAAACGCTGATGTATACTATGACATTTTTTTGGGTGAATTTTTTGCATGTTTCAAATTGACCTTAAAACTACTCAGAACCAGCCAAGGTTTCATTCTGAGCATGAAATTGTTGTTTTTGAGAGTGTCAAAACAACTTTTTTTTTTGGAGAAGTTGACCCCAAAGCGAAATAAAAGGCTGATGAAATTTTTTTGGGTGAACTTTTTGCATGTTTCAAATTGATCTTAAAACTGCTCAGAACCAGTCAATGTTTCATTCTGAGCATGGAATTGTTGTTTTTGAGAGTGTCAAAAAAACCTTTTTTTTGGACAAGTTGACCCCAAAGCGAAAAAAACGCTGATGTATACTATGACATTTTTTTGGATGAATTTTTTGCATGTTTCAAATTGACCTTAAAACTACTCAAGACCAGTCAAGGTTTCATTCTGAGCATGAAATTGTTGTTTTTGAGATTGTTAAAAAAAACTTTTTTTTGGACAAGTTGACCCCAAAGCGAAAAAAAAGCTGATGAAATTTTTTTGGGTGAATTTTTTGCATGTTTCAAATTGACCCTAAAACTACTCAGAACCAGTCAAGGTTTCATTCTGAGCATGGAATTGTTGTTTTGGGTGACATTTTCACTGTTTTTTGCACAGTCAATGAGTTGAGTCCAAAGTGAAAAAAAAGCTGATGTATACTATGACATTTTTTTGGGTGAATTTTTTGCATGTTTCAAATTGACCTTAAAACTACTCAGAACCAGTCGAGGTTTCATTCTGAGCATGAAATTGTTGTTTTGGGTGACATTTTCACTGTTTTTTGCACAGTCAATGAGTTGAGCCCAAAGCGGGAAAAAAAACGCTGATGTATACTGTGACATTTTTTTGGGTGAATTTTTTTGCATGTTTCAAATTGACCTTAAACCTACTCAGAACCAGTCAAGGTTTCATTCTGAGCATGAAATTGTTTTTGCGAGTGTATAAAAAACTTTTTTTTTTTTGGACAAGTTGACCCCAAAGCGAAAAAAAAGCTGATGAAATTTTTTTGGGTGAATTTTTTGCATGTTTCAAATTGACCTTAAACCTACTCAGAACCAGTCAGGGTTTCATTCTGAGCATGAAATTGTTGTTTTTGGGACCGTCAAAAAAAAAACTTTTTTTGGACATTCAATGAGTTGACCCCAAAGCGAAAAAAATGCTGATGTAGGGGAGACTGAGGCTAGTTGTCACACTTTTTTCACTCATTTAATTGAAAGTGAATAATTGATAACAATTCACTTTTATTACTCATGAAATAACATGAAACATGAAATAACATGAAATATTATGCAACATGCATTATGAAACTGACACTTAAACTGGTCCTGCAACAAAAGAACATCTCACTAGTCAGACTCCACATCTGAGTTGTAGTTTTAGCATATGTAGACTGAACGGCCAGGGTTGCATTCTTCATGTGCCCATCCTTTGCATATCATACCCATGTTTCTCCTGGGCGGCTGTTTCTAAATGGCAGACCAGGCACAGGGACTCATCCTCTTCCGATGAGGAGTCTTCTGGAGTTTTTCTTTTTGTTTGTGCCCTCTGTTTCTTCCCTGTGCTTTGCTTCTTTGGCATTTTAGATTTGTTTGCCCTGGCTTTCTTTTTGAACAGTCTTTTCTTCCCTTGTGCCTGCCTTTCAGCTTCAAGTGCCTCCTTCACAGGTGTGTCAGTGAGAATAAAAGTTTTCCTCTTCTTTTTCTGCTGGGTAACTTTTTTTTCTTGGACCAGCTTTTGGGTAAGGCCTAATATTCTCTGGAGTTAATGTGTTGGTGGTGGAGGCTGGGTTACTAGGGCCTGGAATAGCTTCTTGGTTGGTGCCCGGGCCTGGAGCAGCTGGGCCAGTGCTGGGTCCAGGAATGGCTGGGTTGGTATTGGTTGGGTCAGGGCTGGGGCCTGGAGAAGATGGTTCAGTTTCGGAGCCTGGCTGGGTTAGTGCTTGGGCTTGGTAGAGCTGGGTCCTGGTAGGGGCGATCTGAGACATAAGATGGCGAAAATTCTGTCTCCAAGAACACATCCCTGTTGTAAGGCTGAATCCCTGTTGATGGACTGCATATGTTACAAGAGATGTGCAGAGACATGTCTGTGTAGGGAGGGGCGGGCACTGTGTGTGACTGGCCAATCACAGAGCGCGAAGACAGTCAGTTACACAATGAGGATTTCCCTTCAGCACAAGCACAGATATTGACGGATTTTACTCGTATCATAATCGTATTCGTCAAAAATGCTTTATCCGTAACGTCTGAAACGAGTATCCGGCTCATTCCTATATTTGATAATATGTTTGAGACTTGGTGAGCTTTTCCTTTTACTCTACAAAGTGGGACCTGATGCATCTCATCGTCTGACAGATAGAGCTGAACTTTAACATAAACCCAGCAGTTCCAGGTTCCTGGTCCTGACGACACCTCTTTGACTACTCCAAATTTGCCTAACTTGGTGGAATGGCAGAGGTATGTAACAGTGTTCAGTGGAGGAAGACAAGAAGGTGTCTTCATAGTTTTTTCAACATCCAAATCAGTGAGCAGAAGGAATACAAGTAGGGCCATGCAGGGCCTCACTTTCATCTCTCCATCCAGGAAGCTTCTTCTTGTCCAGCAAGACAAGTTCTTGTCTTGCTAATGACAAGAACATTATAGACTATCCATCCATTATCTACCTTACTCCTTTGCAGGGTCGCGGGGGAGGGGGGGGGGGCTGGAGCCTATCCCAGCCGACTTCGGGCGAAGGCAGGGGACACCCTGGACAGGTCGCCAGTCTGTCGCAGGGCACATATAGACGAACAACCACTCACACTCACACCTACGGGCAATTTAGGGTAGTCAATTAACCTCAGCATGTTTTTGGACTGTGGGAGAACCCACGCTGCACAGGGAGAACATGCAACCTCCACACAGAAGGATCCCAAGCGCCCTAACTGGGACGCGAACCGGCGATCTTCTTGCTGTGAGGCGACGGTGCTAACCACTGAGCCACCGTGCAGCCCCATTATAGACTAACATAGACTAATATATCACAAAAAGTCGATCTGGTGAAAGGTGACAGTGGTGACTATGTTGTTGTTTGTGGATCTGAAGAAAGGGGAATAATAAGCAGAGTTGATGCTGCCTCTCAGGAGCAAACCCAGTAACCCTGAAGAGTCTTATTGTAATGCAAAGTTGAATGGCTTAAGTAAATGTGTGTGTGGTGGAGGGCAACTCTAATGTAAAACGGGACAATACTGGATTCAGTGAGAACAAGATGTTTTAAAAAGGCTGTGTATTTTTCAAACCTCTTAATCCAAACTGCCTCAAAATATAAAGGCGATATTGGCTGAAAAGTAAGATAGCTTCACCTGTACTTTTCTCTTCTCTTCTCTTGTTGCCTTGCAGTGAGGGTCAACTTTGAAAAACAAGGACTGGAGGTCAAAGGTCACCATGGTCGAGTAGCCTCTCGCTACTCAGATGCTAATAGATGTGTGTGTGAATGTGTGTAGCTATGGCATTTGTCTTGAATCCTTGCCCCAGCCATTGTTGAGAAGGTCTCCACAGGCTGCAGTGACAAAAATGCTCGCATGTTGCCTTTCTTTCTTTCTTTCCTTAAACAAATTATCTGAGTTTCACTGTGTGTGTGTGTGTGTGTGTGTGTGTGTGTGTGTGTTTGTTCACGTTTGTAGTGGATATAATTTATTTATACATCACTTTCAAATGAATTTTGATAGTATTGTAAAATGTTAGAGAAAACAGATCACTTGAGCTGTGTTTTACTTTTCTTTTAATTCTCTTTAAATTTCTTGCATTTCTTGTGCAGGATGAAATTATTGTGAAAGGATGTGATTTGAGCTGATGAACACCCGATGAATCCTCAAATTGGAAAAATGGCAACCTTTTGATAGAAGTATATTTTCAGGAAATAAAGTAAACTTTATTTATGTAGCACTTTTCAAAACAGCGGTAACAAAATGCTTCACAGTTGATAATAAAAATGCATAATAGTACACAGCATGAAAACAGCAAGTAAAATGCAATTTATAAAACTGAATTAGATACACAATAGCAAAACAATATAATAAACAAAACAGAATTTTAAAACCAAATAAAACCAATGGGGATCGAAAGCAACAAACATATAAAAACACAAGACTGTGCAAGTGCATTTCCAATGTGTCATGTCAATAAGGCAGCACTGTGGAGTATCTAGATTTTAGAGGTTGTCAGATTAAGATGATGCATAAGACTGGGTGTCATGTGCATAACAATGGTAGGCAACAATCTTAAATTGCCAAATAAGATGACCAATGGGGACCATGTGCAAGCCGAACAAGATGGGACCAAGGGTTGAACCTTGTGGAATGCCACACGACATGAGTCCACAAAACACAAAATCATCAACAGTAACACTAAAAGATCTCCGTGTAAGATATGAGAAAAACCATCTGAGGGCAGTTTCATGTATGCTAATCCTGTGTTTTAGCCTGTCCAACCCTTTGGTATGATTGACAGCGTCAAAGACAGCAGATATTCAGTAGAAAAATGGATGATGGCCAGTATCTGCATTCACAAGGGAAACATTAGTGACTTTAAGCAGAGCAGCTTCAGTCCTGTGCAGCTGGCAAAAACCAGATTGAAATGGGTCGAGAATGTTATTAGCTTCCACAATTTCCAGTAGTTGTTTAGCAACAGCCCTTTCAATGATTTTTGAGACAAGATTGCCCTGCAATTATTAGAGAGTGTTGGATCAAGGCCAGGTTTCTTTAAAAGGGCCTGAATACAGGCTTGTTTGAAATAGTCTGGGAACAAACCAGAGGACAGAGACTCATTTATAATAGAGAGAAGACAAGAGGCAATGACTTCTAATACTGCTTTGAAAAATCTGGGGGGTAGAGTGTCAAGGCTACTGGAGGATAAGTGCATGTGTGACATAATATCAAGCAGATTATTCAGGGAAATGTGGGTAAATTCACTCAACAATGTGGGGGAGGTGTCTGGAGAAGTCATACAAGAAGGAGGGGACGCTTATATCCTTAACCTTTCTCATCGAATTAAGCTAAAAACCTCAACACAATCTTCAAGAGAACAGGTCGAAACAGTTGAATAAGTAGAGTTTACAGGTTGATCAACATTGTTCAACAGAACTGTCGACGTTCGTTTTTATTTTCTAAAACACTTAAGTCTCTCTCTTTTTTTTAAATAATAATTCTCTCATATGCAGGAGGTAGTTTTTTCCCCACCTTTGTTCTACTCTTTTACATTCTCTTTTTAGTTGGCAAGTATCATCACTTACTCAAGGTGATGGATTCGACCGGCTCCTTGACTTTGCCCCAGTGGGAAAAATTTAATCTCAAACTGAGGAGCATGAAATATTAAACTGATAAACACTGGCCAACAAGATTATCAGCACATCTCTCATTAAGTATGTGAGAGTGGCCTGTATGTTTTGAGACAACATTTTTTAAGTTAACAGATAAGAACAAAGTTAAAACCGAATAAATAGTGTGGCCTCCTTTATGTGTGGCATGTGATGCATGGTTCAGGTTCAAAAGACTGAGCAGTACTTAAAAAATTTGAAGTAAAGCAATTAGTGGGGCTGTCCACATGAATATTAAAATCATAGCAAAAGACAGATTAAATCAAATCAGCTATATTTATCATCCTCCTAAGACCAGTAGTTTAGGAGGATGATAAGTAATAATAGAGCAGACAGGGGTATTACAATTGTCTTTGAACATCAACTCTTCAAAGCTATTTGGTTTCCCTGGAAGAAGTTCTTCAGCAATAGAACTGACACTGGTCTGACACCAAAGCCAAGTCTCTGTTAAAAACGGAACATCCAAAATGTAGGTTATAACAAAAGCATTCAAAGTAAAGGTCTTATATCTGGAAAAGGTTTTGTGGCCTATCATCACTAGCGGTCAGGGTCCTTGCAAACTGTAAGTGATGTTTGTGTTTAACAGTCTCTTTCCCATAAACCAGAAACAGTCAAAGTGATTGATAAAACCAAGATGTGGAATGGGACCAGAGCAAAAATGCACTGTCACTGAAAGAAAGAAAGAAAGAAAGAAAGAAAGTCCAGGATCCAGTAACACAGTGCTGCGTTCAGGCCCTGATCCTTAGGTTTACTAAAACCATGACCCAGCAGTGTAATTTTATAATAAAATGTGAGCAAAAGTGTGAAAACATTGATACATTAAAAATATTATTCTCACACATTCTATACTCTCTCTACTTCTATTTTACAAGTCAGTGCTTTAAAAGGAAAATGTTTAGTTTATCTTAAAAGCTGTGTGCAACTGCTCTGGAAATACAAAATAATCTGTGTGTGTGTGTGTGTGTGTGTGTGTGTGTGTGTGCGTGTGTGGTAAGGAAGAGTCCATGATTACTCTAACTGCAAATAAACCAATATTTGTTTTTCAATTTCTCGCTATACTGATTTTAGAAAAACAATTCTCACCAAAATTTAGAATACTAAACAATGAATATCTAAAATAATTTATGATTTCATTATAAGGGTCTGTTCGGTGCTTTTTAAGCCTTTCATTCCACATTCTGTGTAGTGCTCTTGAAAACACAATCTGGGTTTAAAGTACCACTGAAGCAGCTTGATGTGGCAAGCTAATGACATCAAAATGCAGATTGGGAGCTTTGGCTTTGGCACAAAAACACCTCTCACTTCTCTGACAACTGTATGCTGTATGACACACACACACACACATACACACACACACACACACACACACAACTGTGGTAGCAACCACTCCTCCCGAGCACCACACACACACAGAGTTTGTACTCACACAGTTTGCACAGTTAAATCAAACTGATTTGCTACCATTGTGAGAGGAAATTAGCATAACAAGGATGGGATCAAATGAGGTAGTTACAGCTTGAATCATAAATTGCAGACTGAGCGAACGTGCTGCTGCAAATGGATTGTAGTTCACATCAGTATTCATGAAAAGAGAAAAGTAAGCTTCAGAATGGGTTGTGGTATTTTTTTTTCTTCATTGTCGGTTTTATGTAAAAAGCTTGTATCTCTTTTTTTTTTTCTTCCTGTTCTCTATATGACCACTGACTGTTCCTCCAACATTGTTTAATTATGATTTAAGACTCAAAGTAAAGTAAAATCCTTATGGAGCATTGTCTAATATAAAGTGTGTGAATGTTAGTGGGTAAATTGACACGCTTGTCCAAAATTTTTTAATAGCTTTTTTTTTTTTTTTTTTTTGAAGATACAAGGTTTTCACCTACATTCCCTTCCTTTCCAATCCACACTGTACTAGTGGCAATATCACCAAGAGGACACATGCATTCATCAGCTCTTCATCACCCACATCCACACAATGTGCATTAAGTGCATATAAGATGAATGCTTAAAAGGTGACAGTGTGCAAAGGATTAAGGCTGTGATCAGCTGTGAAAATGACATTTATCTGGTGGTACAATCACCAGTGACTCCGCTCTCAATGAAGTCAGCATACCAATAGTAAAAGTGTTATCTATTCATAAAGGCTTACAGTCACACATACATAAATACATTAAGACTCTTAAGTTTTTCTTCACCGCTGTCATCAAGTGTCTGCTCATGACTGCAATTGTTGGGTCTCTGTAAGTAATATTAATTTTAATTTATATTGCAAAGAGTCTAAACCTGCTCTATATGAAAAGGGCCTTGAGATAACTTGTGTTGTAATTTGCCATATAAATAAAAATGAACTAAACTGAATTGAAAGCATGGAGGTCATCAACTAAGATGATATTCACTGTTAATGTATCTTTGAGTTGATGTCAATAAAACACTTACGATGTGCAACATACACCCCTATTTAGTATTCCTCTTGCATTAGTAGGATATAGACGACGGCCGGAACAACAATACCTTTTCAGCATTACAAGTATGATAATCTTTTTAAATGCGGCTGTAGGATGATTATTTATTAATAACAACACTGCATTAATTATCCATAGTCACTGTTTGAATTTTAAGAACTGGTGGGGTTTACATAATGATAATTAAATCCATTTCTCTCTTTCTCTGTCTCTGGGTCTGTTTCTCATTCAACATTTGTACTGTCATAATTTCCATCCTTTCTCTTTTAATCACTTTTTTTTCTCACATTTTTAATTCTTTTTCTGCCTCTAACTCATTTTCTCTCCATTGTACCGAGAGTGTTTTCATGCACCAAGCCAGCTGCTGACATCATGCTAACTAATAGGGTGTTAATAGGGACCAGACATGTCTACAGAGAATCTAGGTTTGTGATTCTATGTTCCGCCCACGTTGTACCTGCCATATCTGTAATCAGAAGCAGATTTCACCATGAAACATACAACGCCACTGGTCCAAGGTAGTGGATGATAGAATCAGTCAGTGCTGAATGTAACGTCTGTGTGAGGAGGTGACCCTGGGTGTGTGTCTAAATGTTTGCTTTAATTGCCCAAAGGTTCAGCCAAAAGAAGTGCTTTATGCGACTAGTCGTAATAGTAACTCAATTTAAATGCACAAAGGAACTCTTCTGAATCAGAACAGAAGTCACTCCATGTGACTGAGGTACGACAGATTTGCTGCACAAATGACAAAATGAAATTGCCTTGGTTTGCAATTGTGGTCGCAGACAAGAAATCCTGTGTAAAAGAAGTGACAAATTGAAGGTAAAAAGAAAACTCCCTTGAAAAAAACACCACTTGTAAGCTTGAAAGGTGTCTCTGAAAAGTTTGTAGCTTGCTTTTTTTGGCAAACGACCAAAGCTCTGGTAAGCTTGGATTCATAATAGCAATGGATTCCAGTAGGAGGCCAGAGTCACGGCAAGAGAGAAGATTTTGAAAGTCCATAGAAATTTCTACAGCATAATCCAATATGTTGCTGAAGATCAGATATATGCTCATCAGGTACTTCTACATACTCCAATATCCTCACCTTAGTTACCTGCACTAATTACATGATATGACCTTTTTACATCAACATGGACCATCATCATGCTGTCAATTTATTAAATTCTGCATCATCCACTGAACAAGCTTTTGAGACCATTCAAAGTGTCAGAGCACAGACGTGACAGATGTTTGCCTTTAACTCCCTGAAGCATCTTTTAATTGTGGGTAGGAAGTTGGGTTGGGATTGATTACCTCCGATCTACAATTGATGACTGTTTTCCTGTTGGCTGTCATGCGAACCTCGTTTTAAAATAAGATTACACTGGATTGCTCAAATATGTAAAAGTGCCAGCATCTCTGCACATGGATCTTGATGAATTAAACAGACCCACGCGTGCCCCATCTGTAACAGTTGCATGACAGCTACATGACATATAATCAAGAAGACTGGTGCATACTTTATGTCAGCCTTCATACAGTATTTATGAAATACCGTTTTGTTTGGGAGTGGAGCTTCAATTTATTAAGTAAATATTACCGAGATGAGTGAAGCGGAACCATGTTAGAATTGTTTTTTTCTGTGCGTGTTTGCATGCGTTGAGAAAAAGATGCAACTGATGATGAGGCATACTGACCCTCATGCACACACACACAGAAAAAGTTGTTGATAACTTGCATAATGAGTGCTTCAATATCAAAAGGTTAATGCCATATTCCTATGTGACATTTTGCTTGCTAAATATTCACCATCCTGGATTTGGAGAGCTTAACCTTCCATATGAATATGAAGTTATTGAAAAATACATCCCAGCTCCCAGTCATGACTGATATCACAGAGAACCCACATATTAGCTAATAAAAAAAATGGAACCCAAAACAGAAACTTTGGTCTTAATCAAAAAAGCCTTCATTACTTATTCTGCGCCACGGCTGATAGTGACGTTTCCCTGAATGTAATTAAGCTTGAGCCTGTAAGGATAAAAAGTAAGCTTGTTAATATGTTCTGGGAGAAATGAAAAAATAAAGACAAAGAACAGAATACACACAAGTACTGTCTTCCATTTATTGCTTCAGAAATGATATTGGATCTAATAACCGAGAGCTGTGAGACCACATAGCAGGCTATCATTACGCCAAAAAACACCTGGCAACTGAAGGATAGAGGAAGGGAAAAGACAGGGGTGGGAGGGAGGAGGGATTAAGAGAGAACAAGGGGAGGGAGAAGAGAAGAGAAGAGAAGAGAAGAGAAGAGTCTGTCCATGAAGAGGAAGCAGAAATTTTGGAGATTAGCAGACAGTAGAAAGAACACACAAGAAAACAGAATCAATAATCCACAAGACACCCTCTGTCTTTGCATTTCACTCCAACTAAGAAATCTCAATTAAACCAATGAGAGCAAATTGCACCAAGCCAAAGAGCCCATGCTGAAAATGATTAATGAGCTGTAACAAACCGCCATGTGTTTATTAACCTGGAATCGATTGTTTGGGTCAAATGCATTGTCTTCTGAAAGTTAAGTGGCGTCTGAGAGACATGGCGGCTCGGTGACATTGCTAAACTGCGCACAGCAGATTGTGAGGAGGCATTAATGACGATAATAGGCAGAATGCATGAGAAAGTAATTAAGAAGAGTAGTGATTTTGCTCTTCTGCCATTTGAGCGAATGCAGCAAAAGCAGCATTTCTCAGCGATGCACGGCGACATGTTTTCTATTAAAGTGTTTGCTTCCCTTTACTTTTTCAAATAAGCTATTTTCCCTCCTCATAATAACATTCCATTACAACTAATTTCACAGCCATATTTTAATAAGAAAATCCACAGCTTCTTTACAGATATTTCTTCATCTTCCATTTGTATGGCTTCAGACCACCCACTTGATGTTTTACTTTGCAGTGAGCACAGAAAAACCAAGGCAATTATTCAATCTACTAGTTCATGACCTCCGTTTCTAAAACTGCCACACTTTAACTCTGGGTTCATGCAGTTCATTCAAATGATAATCCTCACTTCAAACAAACAAGCCAAGGCTTACTGCAGACGGCACTTGAAAACATTCCATCACCAGCCTCTTCCTTATCATCATCTTCACTCTCATCTGCCGCGGCACACATGCATGCGTTCAGAGGTTCACATGTACCTGCAACCCAGGAACTTTCATGCAGATGCAGATCTCCATGTGAGTGTGGCACAATAGCGGATTTCATGACACACACACACACACACTTGTGCATCTTAACAGCCTTGGTGCCAAACATGAGCACACACTCTGACACATGCGCACAGGCACAGGCACTCCTCTTTTGAAACTACATATGTTTCTTTGCGAGAAGAAAGGGGAAAGGCAAAAAAAAAAGGGGGGGGGGGGTTGCAGGGGAACAATCTCTTCAGCAGCCCAGAGTCTTTACAGTGAGTCACGGTGAAGTCGGCTGTAGAGAGATGGAATATCCTACCGAGGATGGATTGTGGTAATTGCCTCTGTGTCTGTGTATGGGATAGAAAGAAAGAAAAAGAAAAATTATGTCTGAGTGTGTGTGTGTGTGTGTGTATGTGTGTGTGTGGGGTGTGTGTTGCCAACACCACCTCCAGGCTGAACTGATGAGCTCATTATTTTTGCTCCCAGAACCCCCTCCAGTCTCTGGAAACAGCAACACACAGCGGAGCTCCCTGCGAGTGTGTGTGTGTGTGTTTGTATATGTGCAGGACTACTATGGCCTTTCCCTTGGAGTTCTGCCTCTGAACTATTTTTTTGTAAAAGCGATAGGGATAAAGAGAGGTGAGGGATGTAGAGAAGAAGAGAGCAAGGAAAGTGAACAAGAGACATGGGGGGGGGGAGAGGAGAGAGAGTGTGAGTAAGAGCAGCGATCACGCCATCGGCAGCGAGAGGTGAAAGATATGGAGCTGTGTGCCCGTGTGAGTGTGATTTGAAAAGTAATAACATCAAAAACCAATCAACATGCTGTATTCAAAACACCAAAATGATGCAGAGTATCATAAGCTTTAAAGATTAAATTATAGCTGTTGACAATAGACCATGTGTCAGATCTTTATCCAGAGCCTGTGATGCAGCTTCTTCCCTGCTTTGGCTCCAATCGAATAAATAATAAAACTAAATAAAATTCACATCATCTGATCCGACATGATAACCACATCAAAGAAAAAAAAAATCTTTCCGCCCAGATAATTGAAAAATGATTAGCATATTAAATTAATTGATATGATCCATTTTGTGTTTTCACTGGAAAATATTTCAATATTTTGGTGTCAGTCAACTCATTTTGCACTTCTACATGAAAAAAGTGAGATTTATCTGTGGTAACATGAAAAGAACAAATGTTTTTCAGTAACTTTTGCCCTTAAAACTGTGGCGCATGTGGTGCCTGCTGAAATGTGTTTTATTGTGTGCGGTGATCTGAAAAAAAAGAATTGTCATGATTATACATGTGGGGAATCACAACTGTTGCTCATTCATGCAAAAAACCCCAAAATCATGAACATATGTTTGTAAGAAATGCTGCAAAACAGTAATGTGTAATATGCAGTGATGAGATAAGATCCATCTTGCTTGACGTATGGATCCTCAAGTCTTGACAGCTAGAAGTGCCCTGGCAGAGAATCTCACGCAGCGAGCAGACTGATATATGAAGTTAATCCTCAAATGACTGCAGAGTCACTGTATAATTAACATTTCAACCTTCTTACTAAACAAGATTAGGGAGGTGCACACACACACACACACACACACACACACACATACACACGCACAGACACACACGAGGGATCAGATCCCTATCATTTTGATAATTAATGCCAATATAATAAAAGGCAGGACGTCTAAATTTAAGACTTTGGGCAAGACAGACACCATATGGCAAAATTAAGCTGCATGATACAAAACAGACACACACACACTCAACTGTGCTTTCATGTGGTTTGAGTTTGGAAAAGGCACTATGTATTCATGTGTATGTGTTCAGCTAGTTTGATTTAGTAGAAGTAAAATATACAGATTTATATGTTTATTCCTTATTTGTTCATTTGTGCAAAGCATTTTTATTATCAATTTGTTGTGTATTTTTTTCTATATTAGTTTTTCTTTCTTTACCTTGACAAGTTTAGTTCAGGTCAGGTTTCATTATTTTCTTTTTCAGACGTCAGTGTGTGTGACTTCCCAGACAGCATACGTATAATTAACAGCATGATAAACCTGACTGTGTTAAAATGTAATTAACACCAGCAGTCGTCTCTCATATCAGAAAATCACACAGAGGCGTGAGCAGGCTGGACGTGTGCTTCATCATATCAACTGAATATTCTCTGTAATCATATTTAGAAAGAACCTATTTGCATCCGAGCATCTGTCCTCTCATTCAAAACCCCATCTATCAATCTCCATGCCTTTTCTTTTTTTTTCCCCCCTTTGCTCTGCCATCGTCTGCCCTCTTTCCTCATCTTTTTATGAAAAGACAAATTCATCTCTTCTCTTGTCACCAGGAGGTCAGAGGTCAGCTGGAGAACAGAGGCTGTGGTATATTTACTCTTAGCCTGTAATGCACTACTCACAGTCTGAGTTAGATCAGCTTATATGTAAAGATGCTGGATGTTTGAACCTTTCTGAAACAGGTCCTGCTTCCAGGTAAAATGTGTTGAGGTTACGGGGCTTGTTTATTATTGAGGGGAAAGTGCTAACGTCAGATGTTCATTTTATGAATGCTATCATTCATCGTCTAGAGTCTGGTTCACATAGTCCCTCTGTGGGCCTGGTGATTACATCAAACGTGTCTGTTATAGCCTGGCCCTGAGAGCAGCAGGGCGGGAGGAGACAGTGGTTTTGTAAAGGACGCACATGGTTAGAAGTGATAGAAAGGGAATTCCTGTCCAAGTACGTGAACATTCCTGAAGTCATTGGGCTGATCCGCTTGTGACGTGAGCTTGATAGCGTTGTCGGAGGTATGTGCATCTTCGCTGTGTAATGATTTAACCTTACGTACAAGTATAGAATATCAACAGCAGCTGTAAGCGATTGCCACGGACCATCAGGAAAGTTCTTTGTCGTCTAATCATCACTTAATAGAAAAAAACGGTAAAAGCTGACATAGTGCACATAGTCTTCCATGACATCAGCCGCTAAATGTTTTCTAATTTTAAAACTAAGTGCATGCATGAATACTACGGCCAGCCCGGATACCGTGATATCCAATAATCTGGTAGAATCATTATGAATTTGGTTAAGCACGCATGTATCATAGTCCTGGATCTGCACTTTAATCATGGTGTGGTGACAATGTCCAGTCCTTTGTTTTCCCTCTCTGTACGTGTCTGGCCTCGTCAGCAGCTGGAGCTGTAAGCCTCATTTACCAGATTCAGATCAGGTATGTTGTGCCACAGTTTAACTGCTGAAAAGTACAGGAAAATAAAGAAAGATAGCATCTGAACTAAAAACAAACCCATAAAAATGTCCTCTAGCCGAGGCTATTACTGTGTTTATAAGGGTTTGAAACAAAGCCAGTGGTATTGAGAATTAAGTATTATTGCCAGGTCACAAGCTGCTTGCAAAGCAGTTTTAGCTGAGATAAGAGCTGCCTTTTCATTTAGGTCTCACGTAAAAGTCCGAGCAGACAACAAGGAAGCGATGTGAAGCAGAGATGAAGATAAGGACAGACAGAGGGAAGGCTGTAGAGTTGGAGACGCATCAGCAGATGGATGTGATTTTCAGCTGGAATGGTGAAGTAGACAATGGACAAAAATAAAAATGAATCAAACGGCCAATTTTGAATGGAAAGGAGGATCTGTGTTACACAACAGAACCACGGTCCTCCCACTGGAGACACAGGCCAGAGAGGGGACAGGAGAGATCTACTGCAGCTGTGGACATGACAGCATGGGAAAACACCAGGAGCAGGAGAAGGTAGAAAGAAAGAAAGAAAGAAAGAAAGAAGGAAAGAAAGAAAGAAAGAAAGAAAGAAAGAAAGAAAGAAAGAAAGAAAGAAAAGGATGACGACAGGAGAGAAGAGATCATCTGCATTGTGGGAAAGTGGAGCTGAGCTGGCTGTGTGTCCGGCTGTTGCTGAACTGACATGCATGAGGGCTGTAAATAAAGATCTGCTTCCCGTGACAGGGCAGGTTGGCTCTGCTTCACTGCAGCATCATCCTGCTCACTGACTTGTAAAAACAGCACCCTGGAACACTATGCAGAATGCTGATTGTGTGCTAGAAAACCTACAGACAATTATTATTTCCAGCATTTCTTACATCACTGATACCACTACCAAAATGAATAGTTAAGAAAATACAAGCATTTAAAGCCTCTATAAGTATTTGTTATGTCTTTTTTTTTCTTGAAATATTTAATAAAAAGGTAGTTTTGTTACAACAGCAGATTGTAAAGAATGACAAGGAAAGCAAAAAGCCTCTCAGTCCCCAACATAGTGCAGCTCCTTCTAGAAGAATAGTTGGGAAATGTGCTCATTTCTTCTACTGCCAACACTTAAATGAGAAGATTAATACCACGTTTTCACATCTGTATGGCAAATATGAACCTACTGCCAGGAGCCTGTTATCTTAGTTTAGCATGAAGAGCTACCAGCCAACTCTGTTTTACTGTGTGTTTTTAGGAGTAAAACCTCCTATAGCTGCCACAGTACATCACACATGTAGAATCACTGCTAGGACAATGTATTACTATACTATAGTAATATTAAGATACAGAAGTGAAAAGGTCTGTTTGACTATAAGAGGATTGAGAAAGTCTGTTTCTTTTTTTGGAAGTTCAGATCAACCCAACTAATCCAGAACAGACAGCTGGATTCAGCTACAGCAGTTCTATGATGTAAGCTTGAATTTCATCAGCAGTGAGTTAGAGAAACGGAGACGGAAGGAAATGTTGTATACTGAACTGAAAAAGGTGAAGTGAGGAGAGCGTGAGAGGAGGCAAAACAGGGAGACAGCGATCTGGCGAAGAGAAAGAAAGAAACAACAGAAGAGGCTCATGATGAGTTTAGTGTCAGATTTACAGCTTGAATTTAGCTTGAATTATGACATGGGTTGACCGACGAAGAAATAGTGAAGCTTTTTGTCAAGGACAGAAGATACCGGGAAATAAGGATAAGAGGAGGAGACGGAGAGGAAGAGGAGAGGAAGAGAGGAAGAGGAAGATGAGAGGATGACAAAAGGAGAGGAAGAAGAAAATGAGAGGATGACGAGAGGAGAGGAAGAGGAGAGGAAGAGGAGAGGAAGAGGAAGATGAGATGAGAGGATGGGGAAAGTATTGCTTGATTCAAAAACAGGATCGAAGAGAAAAGTGCTCACATCATCGAGAGCAAAGTGACCCAGGATTTTTTTTTTTTTTTTTTTCAGAAAACTGCATCTTCAGCTCAGAAGGTGGGCCTGACAGAGAGAGAGCGTGTGTGTGTGGTCACGTGACTCGATGCATCCAATGAGAAACAGGGATTCAGGTTCACTGCCAAGTTTACTGGGTCAAAACAGATGTGAGAAGAAGGAGGGTGCACATGAGATAGAGGGAGGGAGGAAACAAGGGAACCAGAGTACCAGTGCCAAATCTTCACTCTTCTCAGCTCTCACAAGTTTATCCTTTTTTTTTTTGCTTCTGTCAATCTCCATCAGTTTTCTGCATCTCCTCTTTATCATCATGTTTCTGCGTCGCTCTTGCTTTCACATTCTGCCATCCAACCCACCCCTCCTCTTTTGCAATAAACATTTTATTGTATCACAATAAACTCCATCACCTCGTCACTGCATAAACCGTCATCTTCTAAATATATCTGCTTTCCCTCCAGTGCTTCTAAGTTCCTAAAATGCACCAGAACTATTTGGTCAAATTAACAAAACAAGTATTTGCCAGATTAGTTCTCCTAACAATGAGCTGTTGGTTTTTTTTTGTTTTTTTTTTTTTTTTTTTACAGCGTGTGAATTTACGCCATAAAGCTAGACATTTAAAAATGTTCCTTCCAGCTAAATCTCTTCACTGTTTCTGAATTCAGGTCCCAGGTGGTTCAAAGAAAAAAAAAAAAAAAACACTTTAGGAATCTCTGGCAGTATGACAGTGTGGATTTGGAGGTTGTTAAGAATCTGAATGCAGGATTTATTGACAGCACAAAGTGTGTTATCATGCATGCAATTATTTTGTCCACAATTTTTTTTTCCTGTTTCCCCTCTGCTTTCTATCTTTTCCTGTGCGCCTCATTCTGATGCAAAGTCATTTTCATTTCCCCTCTCTGTGCTTGCATCTTTCTTTTTTTCACTCCTGTCTCTTTCCTCTGAGCTCTGCCCCTCCTTTCTCCCACTGTTCTACCTCTTCTGTTATTTTAGTCAGCCGGCAGCATATATGCACCTGTCACCGCACTGTCGCTGTTTGAGATGTTGGGGAGGAGCATAAAAAAGATCCCATGAACAGGTGAAGGGTGAGTCATTTTGTAGAATTTTTTTTTTTTGGATTTCGGAGGAATAAATGTGCACACGAGCAATTTGAGGGGGCGCATTAGTTGAAATCCTGCATTTTTTTTTGGCGTGGCTTTTGCAAAATGGAATCAAAATCTACTATATGGGGAGAGGGGGGGAGCAAGAGGCAAGAGAACAACACCAGATGAAACAGAGAGATACTGCACGAGGAAGAAAAGAAATCACAAGGAGAGAGATCAAGAGTAAAATATAAAGAGAGTAGGAGACACTGAGAAACACGGGGGAAATTATAATAGACTGAGGCAGCTGAGAGATAAGAATGAAATGTGAAATGGAGGCTTGATTGGGATGAAAATGAGATAACACAAATGAGACAGAGAGGAAGAGAATTGATATGCCGTTCGCTGACAACACAAAGGATGCCACACACATTCCTTCATAAACAATTTAATCATATTTCCCATATAACACACTCTTAAGTTATTCCGTGCCATATGCTTGTCCCATTTACTTATGGTTTCACATGCAGGCGGTGCTGTGCCGAGAGATGGGCGCGAATACAAGTGTCTTGATACGAATAGTTGCAGATCAAGTGTTTTAAAATAAAATACAAAAAAAAGTAGTATGAGAAAATGTTATTCATTAAAACACAAGTAATTTGAAAATACACAAATGCACTCTATAGAAACTGATAATATCACAGTCTGACCTTCCACCAGTAAAAAGATGAACTCTACTAATTTCCCACATCATAGATTTAAAGTGGCTCAGAACATGTCAGATCATGTCCTGGAGGCGGGAGGCTGCTGAGTGGTTTGACTGAGCAAACAGTTGACCTTGTTGCACTACAGATGACAATAAACCTGGACATTTAGCAGATGCCTTTTTTTTTTTAAAGATATGTACTTTATGAGCAGTCAGTGCAAAAGACACAAAACAGTACCATTACAATAGAGTATGAGTATTAGTATGTAGTAGGAGGAGTTGAACAAGAGAAAGAGAAGCACCACTGTTTCCTTTCCCCCACTACTTTTATTAGTCAGTTTTAGTATCTTTAATTTCAGCTTTTCTATCTAACCAACACTAAAACTGACTGGTTACACTAACATTACTAGCTGGTTAGTATATTTGCTAGTTCTCGAGCTCATGTGTTGCACTTTGCTTCTGTCATATTTTAGTGTCAGTAAGCTTGATGTAGCAACATCTGATCATAATTTGAATACATAACTTTATCTTAGGGGAAAATCACCAAAGCAGTTTCTTTCCTCAAGCGACCAAGGAACACAAATGAAATACAGTGGTTCACAAGTTGTAGGGTCCGACAAGACACTGCATGTGATTTGACTACGGGCTGTGATGAGGCTAGGTGTTGTAATGGGTTTTTTTTTTGTTTTGTTTTGTTTTACAGTTTAAATCTTATTTGAGAATAAAATGCCAACTTGAATAAAGTATTTTAAGTATTTCAAACATACAAACACAAGCTCTTTCTTCCAATTTCCATCAAACACACACACATTCAAATGACAGAACACTCAAAAGTAATTAAATATGTATTCTAAATGCATTTGATTAAAACACTGCCCATCTCTGGCTGCGCCTACAATTTAGGAATCATTTGTTCCTGCTGTTTCATATGTCTGTATCTTATTGCTACCCATATGGCCAAGCAGCGTGGCATTCAGTTTACATACAGTGTGCCTCTATTTCCAACATCTCCATCAGATAACATTCAACACAATCACACTCAATATTGGACTGGCTATTCTTTCTTTCATAGCACAATGTTTTTTTGATTACCATCAGAGGCAATATGGGCCAGTGCAATTCACTTGCAAATGCTGCATGTATAAGACCACATTATGCTTTTATTGGCGACTGAAAACATTTCTAATATAAGGACAGACGCAGGGGGAGGAATAAGAAGGCGCTGTGCTGGGTGCAGCCTTCAATAATACAATTTTGTGTTCAGCAGCAATAGAAGACTCCCTCCTGTGCTGCACATATATACTGCACCGGCCTGTCAAACAGGCTTTTATTATGAGAGACAGAGAGGGAGAGCGCATCTGAGACAGCAGGAGCAATTACAGTATTATTTGGGTTTGGTTATTTCCTGGCACCCTGTGTGTGTTTATGGGAACATGCGAGCTATGCGTGGTGGGGTTTGTCCTGTGT
Source organism: Centropyge bicolor (assembly GCA_037975185.1). NCBI lineage: Eukaryota > Metazoa > Chordata > Actinopteri > Pomacanthidae > Centropyge > Centropyge bicolor. Next base: position 2,941,860 of record JBBMOC010000038.1, on the reverse strand, counting down.
CTTTTGCCACATATTCTTCTCGCTTCACTTAGATAACAAACAGGAAACGTGTGCACTTCCTAAGGCCGTGATACAAAGGCGACATCTGGAATATTAGATGGACAATAGTGATAGTATTTTTCCATAGTATTTTTTTTTCTTTGGACATTTGTACCTTTGATTTTACCTGAAGGTAATAGACTCAATGTGGCCCAATTTATCCCCATCTTCTTTGCCCTGAAGTCAAAATCAAATTCTGGTAGCATTCTCTTTACTGCGCCTAGATGAAGGAAGAAAGCAGCAGCAACACACTGATATGAGAATTAAAAACAGCTTTGAGTGTAGTCATGTGTATTTTCACGTACAAACAGAGCCAATGATGATGATGATCACCAGTCACTCCATTGCCAATTGTGCAGCCTTTATTTTAACAGTGTGTTGGCCTTTGTTTTGAAAGGCTTACTTCTACTTGGTCTCCCATAAACAAAGATTTCTGAGTATAATACGATGCTGCAAATGCTAATGTGGCATCAACATGGCACATTTCAGTGAACATGGTTCATTAGGTTTGTTTATTTGATGGTAATCCCTGACTGTTTGTGTGCAGTCACCTGTTGTTTGCTGAGCCTCTTCTTTGAATAGAAATACGATCTTCGGTCCCTCAAGACTATAAACTTTATAGAGCTCCAGGAAACCTGACCTCGTCTTTCATTTGTGCTTGATTTAGGCTAATGGATTATAATGATACAATGCTGAACCGAAGCCCAGAAATTTTTATAACAGCAGCAGCAGCAGCTGTATTCAAGTATATTTTTCAACTCCAATTTGGCCTTTAGCTTAAATTAGGGAGGAAATTCTAGCCAGAGTGCTCGCTGGCCGTGGATCAACCAGGTCCTTTCAGGTCCAGCTAGTCTGGTCATTGGATAATTTTTATTGGCTGTCATCGGGGACGTGTTCCAGGAAGCAGGTTTTACTGAGTTGTCTGGTACTTAGTTAATTTAGGAAGAGGGCTTTCACATGTGTTAACGGTCCAGATTTGAGGGGGCGCCATAATCTTACTTAGAAAAGTTACAGAGATATATCAGTAAAGCTGCTTCTTGGAACAGGTCATAACTTTTTAGAGCTGTGTCACATCCAGTGTCTGTTGCTGCAACCAAGTGTTTGCGACTGAAGGCTAGAAGGCAGCTGAATTCACTACTTGCAAACTGAGGGTAAAATCTTTGATTAACATTAACAACAACTCACCATACAGATCCCGGAGTCAGAAGAATTTACGGTGTAACGCTGTAAACCCACCAGAATGCCAGTCTGCTCTGCAACCTTAAAAAAGATGTGTTAATGGCGACACATGTTATGCAGTTGTAAACAAAATTAGCTGCCCCAATTCAATACATCACCATGTTGACAAGGTATTAACAGGGCAGCCTGTCCTTAGACGGCGGCGTTAAATGTTATCAGCAGTACAGTGGCTGACACAGAGCGGTGACATTGGCAAGCAGCAGCAGTGAGGGCCTGAAAAGGTGGGAATAATAAAAGATAATGGGCTGTTTCAGATACCTGCCTATGAGCCATAAGCTACTAATATCGTTGACCTTTTTCGGCTAAACATGACGCTTCTTTATCGCTATAAAATTTCAGCTCAATAGTGGAATAAATGAACAGCCCCCTCGCCAAAACACATTTTCCTGACCTCAGAGCTTGAGGACAGGAAACAGTGAGGAAACCCGACGTGTCGCGACTGACATGTTGCAACACACTGGCCCGGATAGTATAAAAGTAACACTTGTCAAAAGTCAGTGAGCTACAATAATACTTGAATTATGTGTTATGGCTATTGATTTTTGAACATATGTGGAAATCACCAAAACATCCTTAAATGTACATGTTCCTTTATACCCTTTTATTGAACATTTCTATCTTTTGAACAATGAGTTTCATATCATTTGTATATTTTGTTTGCTGTATTATAAAATCTGGTCAGTTATTTAAAAGTGAATGGAAAGCTATTGTTTAATCAAATAGCATGTGGGCATTGGCTTCCAAAATCATCGTGGATATTTCTTGTTTGTCGCTCTTACAGTGGAAAACCATCTTCTGTCTGTTCATCTCGTCAACATTAAAGATGTAAAAGAGTAATTTCCTGAAAAAAATATCTTCTCCTCGAAACCTCTTGCAGAATCTTCCTCTCGACTGCCATGACTGTCAAGTGCACGGGTGACGCAGAAGAGTCCATTGCCACAGATGTAAGTCAGCGGAAGGTAATTTGCTGCGCTCCATACAGATTTAGGCTGTGTCACATTGTTTGATGTTTTGGCTCCCTACTGTTATTACTTGACTGAATATGAAATGACACAGTAATTATGAGGTAAAAGACTGGCAGCTTTAATTAGAGGTTACATTCAGCCATATGGAGTGAACAATTAAATTACAATTAAACTACTGTCATTTCACACCCAAGGTAATTAAAACATCAAACAACGTGTCACTGTCCAAATACTTCGAATCGCAGAGAATCACAGAGAAAATGCAGAAGAATAAGCTCAAACAGCAAATGACCTTTTTTTTCCTGTGAAATTCAGACTACTATTGATATTCTGAGCTTCAGTGGTGAGAAGTTAGCGCCATGTTGTCTGGTCCTGTGATGAAGCAGGATGAGCCTCGGTGGAGTTCTAGTCATTATTTCAAACCATTTCGAGAAAAGACGACTGATCATATGATTGTACATGATATGATATGATGGGATGTTGCATAATATGTTTCACTGTTCTAATGAGTGATGTGAAGAAAGGTAATGATGTGTCCACCTCGAGTAGGAATCAGAGGAACATTAATTAGGTAACAGACCTTTTTCATAGCAGACATTTTGGCTCGTCAAAGTAGGAAACGTACAGGTTTAATTGATAATATTAAACAGCATTTAGGTGATGTTAAACACTCACTGTAATGCCTTATCAGGACACATGATGGAACTGAGTCATCATGAACAGAACTTGTTTCACCTATGCTTGTCATGTTATAAGGCAAAAAAGTCAGCTGTGTAAAAGGTATATTGATCCATCAAGGGATATTGATGAAATTAAGTATGATTGAATTAAAGAGAAAAATCTGCAGTTATTCAGTCAAGCAAGAGAAACAGTTGAAATGAACATCATCCTACTCGTTGAGAGCTACATTAATATGATTACAATGAGTAGATAGAGTAGTGTTGACCCTCTATAACTAGACAGTTAGGGGTTAGGGGGGCTAGGGTTAGGGTTACTACAGCACCAAGTTGTGGCTGGTAACACAGCAGGCTAATGCAAACAGTGTTGCAGGCTCCAGTCTTGACTTCCAGCTTCTTCTTCTGCTTCCCAAGAGCTGTCCTGTCATTACTCACTTTTCACTGATGTATTTATAACACCATGTTCTGGCTGATTGGTGGGCCACGTAGGAAGAGGGCCAAGCTGAGCTTGAAGCGACCCAGAAGGAGGCCAGAGCTGTGAGCACTGAGCTCTGTGAAATGGGAGAACTCCTATAAGGAAGCTGTAGGTCAATTAAGAGACCCCGAAGAGGGAGAACAAGAACCTGCAGCGTGGAGCACATCCAGCGTGTTCTTCCTGTGGTTAACTGTCTGTTCAATTTCAAGCAGGAGTCTCTGAGCAAATCGAACACGCTTGAGTTCAGTTCTGACAGCAACCTCTCGGAATGAAGAGAATGAATGTAGGTAGTTTGAAGAAACTCCTTGCATGACCGCCCTGCAGATTTTGGTTCCCAGGTTAACATCCAGTTTTGGTTATTTCTGATATCATGGACCAGTTAACTTCAATGTCTTTTGAGCGAAACACATTTGGGTTAGTGGACATTAAATCCAAGGTGAAACTGGGCCCAAGTATGTTGAAATTTGAGAAAAAATATCTTTCCTAAACCTTAAGATTGGCTTATTTTGTGGAAGAGTCATATCATACCAATTAATTTTTGTCAGCGTGTGAAATAACATGAAGATGAAGATTAAGATTTAATGCAGACAGGCTGCATGAAAAAGGTTATTTTATTCACCATCAGTAAGCCGCAGACTAAACAGCTTCCCTTCTATTATTTGGATAGCATCCATCCATGACGGAGAGAATATAAAAAGGCTGCCCTTGATAAACAAAGTCTGCTAGTTCAGTTTGTGTGTTAGAGCCAAACATTATGTTGGGAAAACACTACTAACAATGAAAAGGGAACTGAAAAAGGTGTCTCATGGGAAAGTGACTTTAAATTTTTTTTACTTTAATATTTAAAATATTCTCACAGTACCTTATGACTTTCTAATACTTCAACCAGTCTTTGTTTACTTGAATATATACAAGTGTTGTACACGAGGTCCATGATATTTTTCTCAGACAGTTTCCGTATAACGACTTACAGAGACTATTGGATTCAAATGACAGGAAAGAAATTTGCTTTTGTTTGTCTGTTTGTTTGGTCTGTTGCTGTCACAGTTGGCAACGTGCGAGTCAAACTATCAGTGTCACAGTGGAATATTCCTAACACAGCCACATCCGATTTGCCGAACCCAATGCATTGGTGCAGTAACGTGCAATGCAAACCAGAGATTCCTGAGTGAACCAAACCAGAGGCCTGTGTGTTCTCTGTGTTTTGAACTGAAAATCTCTGACTTGATGGAACAGGCTGGTGAAAATGGGAAGACTAATGAGCTCATGAGGGCTAAGGAGGAAGCGCGCACTGAGCTCCAGGAAGTCAAACAAGACACTTTAGGTGTTGCACTGCAAACAACCCAAAAATAACCTCAAGAATTCTTTTCAGTTAGCAAATATAGTAAAATGCAGTATAGAATAACATTTGAACTTCATGTATGATATCACCTCCCCAATGCGTTTCATCAGATCGATTTATTGAATTAGCCTGCAATATTTAAAGTCCCGTGATGAAGCGAGGAAGCTTCAGCTGAACATGGAGGTTGAGAGCGAGGCTGACAGGAAGTTGGCAGAGAAAGATGGAACAAATCGAGACGCATAGGCAAAAGGTTGATCCACTCCGTGCGGCTCATCCTGAACTCTGTTGTACGGAGCAGGGAGGATACGCTGAGGATCAAGAAGACGATAAAGGGTAGACTTATTTGAGATGAAGATTCAACTAAGCCAAGCCAATCACCAGGCTGTCGAGTTCCAGAAACAGCTCAGCTATGTCTCAAAGTAGGTTGTGGACCATTGATCTAATACGGCTGTAACCAAAAGTCTGCAACCAAGTTAAGATGCACAATGATGCTCCTTCCAGTTCAGATACATGATTTGTGTTTAGTTTTCTGTGTGATTTTTTTTTTCTGAAGGACTAGCCAACCAAATGAAAAATAATTGTGTTCTTAAGAAAAACAACTGCATGCATTCATTGATGTGACAAATGATACAACATGAGCAAAATGACCATTATTAAGACAAACTTTAGTTTCTTTGCTATTGATAAAAACCAGGTGCCAAATATTGAATTATAACTCAAGGGATTTTGGTGATTTACTCTTATATGAACATAGGCCAAGATCTGTGTGCTGGACAAGTAAAACCTATCGCATATTGCTTTAATAATACAACTTATTTGTCTTATATATAAGACCAAGATGTAAGACCGGAGATGTTTCAGTAAGTTTACATTACACAACATTAATTTGATGGTTCAGTCCAATAAGTGCTTTCAGAGAAATGGTTTTACCGACTTACCGGCGAGATAATTTTTCAGTATTGATCAAGTGCAAATTATGTACTAGTGTTTAACCTTTTACCTACATGACAGATTCTCATGTTTTCAGTTCTGTTCCATTAGGAAGTAGAGCAGATGAATATAGCCAGACACCCAGATGGGCTTTTCAACAGTGCTGATAAAGCTGCCATTTTATTCACTGTTCTGGTTAGTGTGCACAGTGGACAAATCAATCTCCTGGAAACAGAGAGGTGATTTTGGTGCCAATCTTCTTGTCACACACTGGGTGACCAATTGGCCAAAATCTCCCAAAAGCAGTGCAATCATCTAATAGCAGTGAAGCTTTTCACTTAGAAACAGTGAAAACTGAGCCACAGCAGTGGCACTAAACTACACAGGCTGATTATGGGCTTGACTTTGAATTACATGACTTCAGCTAAGTGGGGTGATTTACAGGATTTTAACTCTCCAAGCCCCCCCCCCCCGGAAAAAATCAGCATTATGGCAGGGAATGGCATCAATGGATAGGCTACCTGCAACAACACAGAGGTAGTGATGAAAATTGCCTTCAGGCTGCGCTGTAGGAGTGAAAAACAGGGGAAGCATCTATTTCTTGTGTACATCAGTGGCAGGTACACACACAGACACCCATACATGTACAGTACACAAAAATACTGACATTGATTTGTGCATGAGCACAAACACTCAGGCGCACACACAACTCAATAGGTGGTCTGACAGAAGTGGTTTATTGTGCATGAATGCTCCTCAAATTTCACTGTGTTGCATCAGCCAGCCAACTGTGCTTTTGCTAAATTAGTTTGCCCTTGTTTTCTAGAACAAATGAAACAGCAGAGTGTGCAGTGTAAATGACACTTAGATCTTGCATTTAAAGTGAAACATAGCTATGCAAAATGTACATACATATATGACATTCCCTGCCCTTCAGACAGTCTGAGTCCACCTCTGCACTCGATTGAAACATCTGCTTTATGAACAAGGTATAGAAGTAGCACCAACACGTTCTTATTCATTTGATGCCTGATAGATTTTTACCATTGAAAATAAAAACTCTTATTCGGTCTGCATAATGATTTGTTCAGTAAATTTTCTGACATGATGTTAATAACATGTGCAAAATGTAATTCTGCTGTCCCTGCAAACACATGCATATAAAAACATGTATAGTTCTGAGCTTAAATTCGTCAGAAAACGCTTTCTGCACAAGTCTGATTATGCAAATATGGTGATGAGGCTTTCGAGCACTGTCAGTCTCTGACACGCGCTTGGTTTGTTTAACTAATTAAATGATTAATCATTTCATTACTTATTCATTTATTTGTTCATATATTTACCCATTTCATCAGTCGTTCATTGAGTCACATAATGTGAGACAAAGACTTTAACAACATCATACATTAATTATATTTTTTGGGGCGTGATAAGTCAGACAGTTCACAGTTATGACACATGATTTGTTGTTTGTGTCTCACTGTGGATTTGGCTATTTGGCCATTTTTCAGTCTTGTGCCCACAGACTGAACTGTTTATATGAGACACATACATACACACACACACAGATTAACACTTATACCCAAGGAAATGAACAAGTAAATACAAGTGTGGACAATGCACACATGTCACATTTATTCATGTTTATATCCAGGTGTGTAAAAGTGTCGTAAATGCAACAGCATAATAAAGACTTGCACGTACATGAACATGTCAAGCAGGCAGATCATGAGTGAGCAGTTCAAGTCACCGAACAGGACAACCGTGCCAGACAAATAAATTAAAATGTGACTGGCAACTGCAATATTCAGGATAGATTTATTTTGTGGAGTGTGTGTCGGTGGACTTCAGCAGCTTGAATTCATCTGTTCTGAGGTCTTCAAACATCTGGCGAAATCTATTCAGGAGTTTATACCAACACAAGCCAGTGGAATCAAATAAAACATAAACCCAAAATAACAAGCAAGTTTTTCTGCCCATTGAACTTGTGTATTGTGCCTCAAAAACAAGTGTTGTGTTTGTATCTATGTATTTTATCAAAAGGCCCTTGTTCTTGGGTGTAGGTGATAGCTGGCACTGTAAATGTTTCATCATTCATCCTGCCTGCTATCTCAATAAATAAAAAAATAAAGCCTGTTTTCTTTTCCAATCTTGGAGAAAAAGCAAAAAAAAAAAAAAATTCCGCCAATCGTGTGCACGCTGAGACGCACGTATATGCAGCACATCCACACATGTGCACACTGCTGCTGTCAGGCCTGGTTTCTTCAGTCAAGTTACAGACTGTGTCTTTCATCATGGTAAAGAGAATGTGTGCAGGGCATAGTGACAGTTTCACATACACAGCCGCTGAATTAGGCCCAACCCTGCTGGTATTTTTAGCTATTGAAAACATTTTTTTTTTTTTTTAAACAGAATTTGTCTGATAGTTAGTTTGGGTGGTGCTTTTTCTTGTATTGTCTTTAATCTCCTCTCACACTGTATGCTGCACTGAACACTCTTTCTTCTGCGCTGTGCTGCTTGGTTTTGTTCTAGCCCGGTCTTGTCTGCAATGCTTTGCTCCGGATTGTTTATTTCTGTCATTTTCTATTCTATTCTTTTCTATTCTACTTTTTTTGGTTTGTATTCTAGTCTATTCTATAGCAGCACAAAGGAAAAAAAAAACGTGAGACCATACTGTTACAGTTTCATACTCGGAGCCAGATTTCAACCTCCACCCCTTCACACACATGTTAAACTCTTTGACAGTTTTTCCCAGCAGAACCTGTCTTTGAGACAGAGTGGTGAATTTTCTGCTTTCTTGTGTCACTTGTCTCTGTTCTCCTGTGTTGTATTTGATTTCTTTGCATTTGTCTGTTCTAATTTTAAGCCGTATCTGTTTCCTTTTCCTCATTTCGGTTCCATCCAGCTTTTCCTATTTATTACTTGTCCTTAGTGCTGCATCAAATCTGTTGAATCCTTTTTTCTATTCTATTCTGACCCTTCTGTTATTCGTTGCATTTTTAGTATCTCAGTATCAGGTGCAGTGAGTGACAGTTATTGGTCTGGTGTCAGTGGCTCAGGCGTTACCTCTCTTTAAGGCTGATCTCATTTCCTGCACGCTTCCTCTGTGGGGTTAACGGCTGGCAGGCTCATACACATCCTGGCTGAGGTGCATAGGAGGGAAAACAAAATAGGAGCCACTGCTGTCACGGGAGCTAACAAGTGGAAGATAACATGCGTATAGCGACATTTCACAGCGCAATTAAGCACAAGTCCAATTAATTAAAGACAGAGGTAACAAGTTTTCTGTTACCTGACACTTGCACCACTATGAAGCTATGATGATAATAGTTTTTTTTTCTTACTTGTAATTTCTCATTCTTGTTTTCCCCTTTCATACACGCGCCTGAGCTCCAGTTGAGCGAAAGAAGCGGAGGAAACATAATTTTTTGCTTGTTAAAATGAGAACTCTTATTTAACCTTGCAAACAAGCCTTTCACACATCTCAGGAGAAAATGCGGTGCAGACTCTTTGAAACTTGAAAAAAAAAGTGCATTTTGAGTGCTAGTTATTTGTAGAGTGCCAAAATTGATGTCATTAATCGAATGATTTCATCCAAAAAAGTTGAAAAAGTGGAACCAGAAAGCCTTATTTTGCTTGCACTGTGTAATGGCTTGAGAGGCCCGGTCCTAACTTTTCAGCCTGTATCAAATTGGCCCATTGTTGTACGCTGTTTTGCAAAGAGCCTGTAGCTGAAGTTAAAAAGCAGGGTGGAAAAAAGATGGTGAGAAGGATGATGTTCCACCAAGACTGAAAGATGTGCACTAGTGGTGGTAATATGTTTCATAACCACTTTTGAAACACACCTATTACAAGTTCAAAACTAGAACTGGGTCTTAAAATGTGTATGTCCTTACATATATATATACATGTATTAGTAGACTGTTCTATAACAGTGTTGGCCCTATTTTAAGATACTGGTGCTGCATGTTCTGCGTTCACACCTGCATGTCTACACTATTCATCCACAAAGTTTTTTTTTCTTCCAAATCCGATTCTGTGTTTCAAGCACAGTGCATGATCCAGGTAGCAATCTGCAGGAATAAGGCCAGATGTTGGACAGAGCTGAAGGCAGAGGTGGTTGTGTTTTATGCTTTGTTCCCTCTTAGGAAATCTGTTTTGTCAGTGTTTGATAGAACGACTGTGAAGCCGGGCTAGACTGACAGAAAGTGTGACAAACTGCTCGAGAAAATAATAAAATCATTTTACCTGACATTTAGATCCACACCGTACGATGCCGGCGAAATCAACTGAATCTCAAATGATTTATGAAACGCTTTATTTAATAAAATTCAACTCCAAACACTTCCAATGAAATAGCATTCACAGACAGTCGAGTAAAATCATTTTGCCTGCCGTTCAATTCCAAAACCATTCAATAGGTATGGGATCATTTTGACTAATCAATCAATCCAATGTGTAAGTCAAACATTTATGTGCGTTCACTTGTGAGGGCTGCTAAAGGAAAACTCAGCTCAGACCTCCTTCCTGTTTTGAATTTACTTGTCAGTCATTTAGGTTATATATCATCACCATGCTGTACTGTGCAATATACCATTTGCACTGCAGTGGTATGTCTCAAACTCTTTGATTTTCCTGTCTGGCAGACTGACTGGGGGCCCAGAGCAGAGGGAGAGGAAGTGTGATAAAACTGTCCATGGAAAGCATTGGGGGCCCATGTCCACTGTAGCTGGGGTTAGTAACCACAGACAAAGATGGAGGGAGGAAGATAGGGAGGTCTAAAAACTGTTCCCTGCATGGGTGAAGCAGGGCTAACCCAGCTCTGTGTAAATTCTTCTGTAATGAAGAAATATCTTAAATATATGTATAATGCAAATAAATGCAGTATAGTCAAAAAGGACAACACATAATTATTGATGACTTATTAGATGGTGAGTCATGTCAAAATTACAGGTCAAACTGTACAAACATATTGTACAAGTCATTTACTCTAAACTACTTTTAAAGCACAGGTGTGGAAGAAACAGTCTTCCTCTCCTTCTCTTGACTTACTCTCATGCCGGAGTCTCATATGTCAATGGAAGTTCTTTATCCAACATTATATCACCTAGATTTTTCACAGAACAATACAATATTCATTAATAATCTATGCTGCCATGATGAAAGCGAAACATTGTACATACTGTATATTGTCATATGAGAGCATTGCAGTCTGGGAATATTTCTCTACAGAGCTTTGCATATTGTATGAGAACATGTCCTTAATGTTGTCTTCGTTCCCCTGTGACCAAATTGGGATCATTACTTCTTAACAAATACAGAGCACATACATGAATATGTTATTGTACCAGACACTGGGGTTGTCAAAGCTGTGTAATCCTTAGTTGCACACATTGTTCTGACCACATGTTCTTTGTCTACATGAAAAGCATTAAAAAAAATCTATGTCCTGTGTAAATGTACAGTACTGTGGAACAAAACGTGGACAGCACTTGTATCAGCGAACTTCACACATTGTTTGGAAAAACATAAGCAAAACTTTCCGGCAAGAGTTTTCTCACCATGTAACACGTACAAATTACTATCAGCACATAATGGTTTTCTACCATCTTTATAGTCAGTGAGAGCCTGTGAAAAGTAACACTTGAGCATATTTGGTGTTTACACATCCTAAAATTCTAATTTAAGCTCCAAAGACACCAGATGTTGTTGATATACTGAAAGTGAAATGCTTGAGTTGCAGTTGAAAAAGCTATATGATGACAGAGATTAGATGTTACCTTATATGTGACACATATACAGTACATAATTTAACTGTTAATCATACTCATGAGAGGTGAATTTCTTCAAACTGTTTTCCTCTTTATCTTCATTTTTCTCCTTTTTCACACTGGCCTCTGTGTAGATCTGCAAATTACAGACACATATAAAGAGCACACATTTGCAAGGTTAGTGTATGTAAATTACAACTTTAGAAAAATGCCAAAGAATAAAAGCAGTAGAAACGTCATAGTTCAAAACATCTGTGATCTTTCACTGAACTATTTTGCACATTTCACTGTTGACTGAGTGAGCGGTGGCGCCTGTGATGATCAGCTCCAGTGAGACAGTCCCAGTATTACATAAGATCACCGCAGATGTATTTGCATCTATACATTTGCTGCTGTAAATTTCATTGCCCAATGTCTTAGATATTACCATATCAGTCACATGCAGCCAGCATCAAAACAGAATTCTGCATGTGTCTAATATAATGTGATTACAGACAATGCTAAAAACTGGAGAAGTCTAACAGCTTCTAGCGGTCCCTAGAGTTTGTGCTGCTCTTTACAGCTATTGCACTGACCACACAGCCAAACCCTAACTAACTGAGTGCCATCTTTAGCCCCCAGCACAGGACCTCAGGGACCGAGAGCCTTAACCACAGGACCAACTTAGCCTGCAGGAGATAAGCATCTTAGGGTAACTGTCCTCAAGCAGCCTTCATTGTGCAAAGAACAATTAGCGCACATGTACTTGCACTGCATTTATGGTAAACAAGGCAGTAAGACGTTGACCATTATCTATAGACAGCAGTTCTGAAGATGACGTGTGCTATTCTGGGAAACTCAACATGGGATCGCTGCTCAGCTTGTTGAGTGTAAGTGAAAGCGTGGCTCTAAATCTGAGTGTTTATGCGAAATGAAAACGGCCTCATGATTCACTACTCTTTAATACTATATCATTAAACAGGAACTGACATATAAATCACTCGCAGTCTATATTATCCTCAGGGGGTATGTGTGCTTTGCACTGTCAGGCTGTCTGTCTCCCAACATGTCAGTCTGGCAGAATTTGGATCACTGTTATTATGACAATCATAACATTTAACAGGGTATGGTATTTTAGGCACCATTATACAATATCCAAAATTGAAAGCCAGTGTCTTGTCAGAGAGGCTGGATGTTTTTAGCCATGAGAATATGGAAGGAAACACTGACGGCAGTGGCTTACACATATGCGTCTCACTTACAAATTCCATGTAAAGTTGAAATGGAAATAGAAAAAATCGCTAACTTCAAAACAGTGTATAATTACAGACTTGCATCCTTGACACATTGGCCATTTCTCAGTGTCAGTTTACGCAAAGTAGTTTCATATGAAATTACTTATAATGGCTTTATTAGCTCAGCAAACTTAATTAGTCTGGTGAGAAAAACACAGCTATATAAAAACTATACGACTGGAGCCGTATCTAAAAAGGAAACACGGCCAACACAGGCTCGTAAAAAATAGGATGTGCTGAGGAAGTGATCGAACCAAAATAAGAGACAGATATTACAGATTTGTGCTGAGGACAGCAATTAGACAGAATTACCCACCAGACTGTGTCTCTCATATGTCAGACAGTCAGACAGTCCAACGATATCAGTATGTGTCATCTAACAGTGAACATTCCAGTCATGACTCACCGTGACAAATCTGAACACAGACACACTCGACACACACACACACAGCCACAAAGAACGATTGTCAAATGTGCTATAATTTATAAAGAGCTTGTTTATTCTTGCACACGTGTAAAAAATGAACAATTGCCCTCAGTTCATAGTTAAATAAAACATGTTATTGGAAATGTAAATGTGACGCAAGAATATGGCAAAGAGGAAAACTGACTGTCCAGAATATGTGCGGTCATCTCAATCCTGTCTTTGTCATCATCATCATCATCATCTGTGCTCACGCGAGACCGACAACAGCCTCTGGTTTTATACTGAAAATGTGAGCACGTGGTTTCTCGCTCGCATGAGTCTAAACAAGCAAAAACAAAAGCAGTCGCCAATCAACACAACAAGCGAGTCAGCTCGTGTGGCGATGATGTCGAAGTGAAGGGGAGATGAGAGGGAGGGGGGAAGAAAAAGAAAAAGAAGCATTGAGTGTCAGGAGAGAAGAGGAAAAACTCCTAAACAAATTAAATTACATCCCAGTCCTGCCTCTTCCCCGCACTGTCTTCCTCGACCTCCTATTTTCCACTCCCTTATTCTGCTCGTTCTTTTTCAACTCATTTTGCTGCCTCACTTTCTCCCCCCCCCTCCTTGCCCTCCTCCCTCTTCCATTCTTTCTGTCAGTCTCTGTCTCTCCCTCTATGAGCAGACAGGCAGAGACAGGGAGACTGTTGTTGTGCTTGCAGTCTGACACTATCAGCTCATAAATCCCTGTCAACAGCTTGTATGTCTCCTCTCCTCCCTCCCTCCCTTCCTCCCTCCCTCCCTCCACTGGCGAAGGAGTGGAGGAACCCACTGACCTGCCAGTAAGAGTTTGACTGGCACAACCACACACACACACACACACACACACACACACACACACACACACA